>JALPQI010002239.1:0-100752 GCA_025490895.1 Thaumatotibia leucotreta
AATGTTGATAAAATGCGATGAAATATTGTTTTAATTTCATCTTTAAATACTTGTTTTTTCTCGAAATTTATCGTTCAGTGTGGTATAAAATTATTTACTAATTCTGAGAAATAACAAAAATATTTTTGATTAAATTTCTTATTTACCGCCTATTTGAAAACTGCAATTTATGTACAATGTACATAGATTAAATCGAACTAATCTACTTAACCTAACCAATATCTAAGATTGGCCCTTGTGGTATTGTACCGAGGATGCTGACGGCATTTCCTCGCTGTATCGCAATACTGATGCGCTGTGCGAGGAAGTCGCCAGCTCTTCGGTCTTAAGTTACGTCAACCAGACGTTTCGCGATCTCAGCAAACTATTTGCATGCGCTGGGGCCCCATGAACCTAACGTTTCTACGACAAACGGTACAAAATCGTACTACTTTTTTTTAAGTGGGTTAGAAAATATAATTATCAGTACCTGTTCAAAAAAAACAGCGTTTAAGAAGTTAGGAAACAATTTTTAAATAAAATTGATCTTCATTCAAAACAAATGATACAGTGTGCAGTGCTGAAAACGTCAGCAAGTCTATCATTCCGTCTGAGATACGAAACCACGTAGCAGATAAAAATACCGCAAATTGTGATATAATTTATTTTTAATTGCGTGAAACCACATTGAGATAGTAAACGGAGGTACAGGTATATATTCGAAAGAAATATATTATTTAAAATAGTATATCTTCTATTCATCACTTAGTCATATTCAGTTTGGGTGTTTTGTCTCAAAAGTACACGCAACCATTTGAAAAAAATCTGTTCGACAAATGTGTATTTTTGCCTGTGTTTTGTGTACAATAAAGAATTTACAATACATACATACAACCAATTGAAAAAATTTGTTCGACAGTAAAAAAACAAAAATGTGTAAACAAATATGGCCGACTTCCCATAGTATTGTGGGTGAATATCTGAGCGTTTCAACCGCCTAATTTCGGTGGCATAATTTTTGCCGAAGTTTCTAAACGTCTCAATATAATACACTTCGTCATTTGTATAAGGTACCGTGCCTCTTTCAAATGAAAAAGTAGCATAATGTAACGAATAGAAACTTTGGCAAAAATTATGCCACCAAAATTAGGCGGTAGAAACGCTCTGATATACACCCTTAAAGACATCTTATACACATATCGTAAAAACACATATTTTTATGCTAATACTAATAAATATCAATAATTTTAGCTAAAAATGTATGTAAAGTCCAGTTTTAAAATGGTGATAAAACCAAGATTGTGTTAAAAAAATTCATGTTTATGAAATAAGATTTAGATTTCTTTTATTTTGTACTTAAATAGTATAGTTTTTTTAAATATTAAGCCTGTTAATAGCAATATACAAGTTGCAGCACATTCTCAAAATTGCGGAAATTTCCAAGAATTTTCATGAGCATTTAAGAGTAAGTTCTCATTGAGAATGTTTCCATGAGAAACTTATAAAAAAGTGTTATGAATAATATTGTATTTCACAATTGAGTAAACACTGCATAGAATATTCCTTAAAAGGCAAGTATATACAATGGTTTTGGCATGATTAGATTGTTTGTAATATTTGAATTGCCGAGAATATTATCTCTGGAAGTTTCGCAACTTATGAAATTTCTCCCAGTACAATGCTAGCCTGTTATATTACTTTTGAAACATTTCACCCAAACTAAATATTAATTTTGATACGTAATCTACTGCGGTTCGTCTCTCGGTAGTACGATTTGGTGATACAGCTTATGAATTTAATATATTATCATAAAGCTGTTTCACTAAATAGCTCTGCTGAGACATATCTTCAGGACACCTACAAGGAAACTATCAATTAGAAATTATACGTATATGAGTGTCTATCCGTTTCTCTTGCAAAAACCTCTAAATATAAGGGCCAAATGATTTCAATGATTGAAATTTTAGAGGGTTAATTTTGACGTCATATAACTTTACTATGGGATCGACATCCGAATCGAGAAAAAAAAATTGATGTTCCATACAGACTAGTGTTTAATAAATCAGCCTGTATTTAGATGTCTTCGAAACGGAAACGGATAGACACTGATTTTTTTTTCGTTTTTCTGCGATATTTTATTGAATCTTATAATTTTATAAGTCAAGACGCAATTGTCAAATTGATTCAAGTTTTATTTTTTATTAGTTTTATTACGCATGTTTGTTTGTGACCAATTTGTGGCCACACGAAAATAATTAAACCTTTTTAGCAACTTGGTTTAAAAATTGTTTGTGATAATAATAAGTATACGTAACCCAAAATAAATACAACTACTACACGTACTTCACACGCTTTTATTTTTTAAATATTACTATGTGTATATATATATTGAGTGTAATCTGTATAAAATCTCAATTACTATATTGTATCAGAGTATTTTTTTGTATTTTGCAGTTAAAAACATTAAATTTGTAAGATTATTTTAATGACGTTTTACAAAGACAAAAGCTGGTAATATTTAATTTGTTAACAACATACCAACTAAACTTGTTTCTTAGTATAATTGCAATGATAACAATAGTTAAGTAGCTTTCCCAAATTCAATTAAAATTAGTAAAATCTTAGTATTACGCATTATAAATAATATAATAATTATTGTGATGAAGTTTTCATTTTCTCCCTTCTTTTACTAATGACCCTTTTTGTCCTAAATTAAAAATAGAGACGCAAATATTGATAAGAAACTAAATAAAAGAGTTTCTTGTAGATTACTATAGAATTATTTGTAAAATTACACATACCTACCTAGCAATGTTAAATTTGCAGAACATTCTAAAAATTACGGGAATATACTTCGAAATTTCCGAGAATTTTCATGAGAATTTAAACATATTTCACGTAAAACTTAAAAATTTTCGGATTCAAAATTGCACGGACAGTTTATGAATGAATTCATTCATAAATCGTCCATGCAATTCTGAACGCCACTGTCCTCGTACCTACCTACTTAAATACAGCCAGAGTCAAGGAATAAAATATTTGTGATAAATAAATACATTTTTAGTACAGACGGTGTATTTTTAGGCTCTAGTGCAAGAAGTGTGTCATTTTAGGTCAGGTTTGAAACTTCGGAGGGCCATCTGTACTAAAAAACGTCGTACGAGACACGTGCAAAAACGAAATTCGTAACTCGTGTCGATTTAAAACACAGGGAGTGTTTTAAAACATCGCCACTCGATTCGAATTTCATGTTTTTCGCACTTGTGTCGTAATGTACTATAATATGTAAAGCCCTCGCCGTAATTCGAACCCGGAACCTCCAACTTCGCAGGCACTGCCAACTAGGTTAAGAGGCTGACAAAAAATTGTAGGAGTAGGAAGAATAAATTTTTGTCTATTATCTCTATTATTTTTATCTATTACTGATAATGATACAGAGTGTCAGCAATTGGCTATTGTCATCTATAGCCCTCGGCCATTTTCCTTCCTGTTATATTTGTACACTAGCGACCCGCCCGGCTGCGCACGGGTACTATGCCTACATAAAAACCTTCCTCTTGAATTACTCTACCTATTAAAAAAAATCTCATCAAAATCCGTTGCGTAGTTTTAAAGATTTAAGCGTACAAAGGAGCATAGGGACAGAAAAAGTGACTTTATTTTATACTATGTAGTGATACCCTCTTTAGGTCGAGTGGTGACGGCAGTAATATTTGTTTATTTTCAAAAGAATTTGTAATTACAGCTTACGACAAAAGATTACAAACTTAATTCTAGCTTTTTTATTATTTATGGGTCTTCATCTTTGTCAGCCTCCGTAGCCTAATCGGTAGTGACCCTGCCTACGAAGCTGGTTTCGGGATCGAGTCCCGGCGAGGGCAATTTTTGTGTATTTATTTATCACAGATATTTGTTCCTTGGTCATGGCTGTCTATGTATTTAAGTATCTATACAGTATGTATCACATATTAGAGCAAAGGAAGAAACCTGTGAATGTATAATAATTCATACTGCCCACGCCGAAATCGCAAAAAAAATTGTCCGTTTCATACTTTCCGGCCGGTGGGATGCTGCCGTTTTGTATGGGACAGTCAAATTTATTCTCGCGATTTATTATGACTTATACATTCACAGGTTTCTTTCTTTGCTCTACTATGTGAAACATACAATATGTATCGATCTATTATGTATATCGTCGCCTGGTACCCACATCACAAGCATTAATGAGCTTACCGTGGGACTAAGTCAATTTGTGTAAGATGTCCTAAGATATTTATTATTTATTTATTTTCAAAACTGTACAGTTTATATACCTACATAAATTAAATCTAACTAATCTAACCTATATCTATGCTGATTGGCCCTTGTGGCATTGTACCGATGATACTGGCGGCATTTCCTCGCTGTATCGCAATACTGATGCGTTGTGCGAGGAAGTCGCCAGCTCTTCGGTTTTTAGTTACGTCAACCAGACGTTTCGAGATTTCAGCATCAATTTGGTAATCTAGCTTAAAACGTAATAAATATAAGGTGGGATTATTCTTTTTATTTAATGGTGCCCCCTCATCTAACTTTTGATACGTAGGTCCAAAAAATATGAAAAAAAATCATGAATAGTGGGCTTATAGAGTACTTTAAAATAAAACTATTTCGAACATAATCGGCCCAGCCGTTTTTGAATAACTACGGAACCCTACACTGAGCATGGCCCGACATGCTCTTGGCCGGTTTTTAGTTAAAATTATTGATATTCATTAGTATTATTGTAAAAATATATCTGCGAATGTGTTTAACGATATGTGTCAAATCCGTCAAATGCTATGGAAAGTCAGCAATATTTATTTACATTTTTTTTTAGGTTCTACTTCACGATTCGTATATTTTTCTAAATGCTCATCCAGTTTCCTCATAATAGAATTAAATTAAAATTAATCAGTTAATCAGGTGAAAACAATATGACCTAACTATTCGCTAATGAGCGTATTACTAATGACCTCCCATTAGGGAACGACCATAACAGAATAGAATAAAACCAGGGAACAGGGCTTATCAAGTATCAGTGTTGTGTTATCAGTTCAAGCGAACACAAGTAACTTAGTAAGCCATTTTGAGCAAAGGTAGTTGTTGTGATAAATTTGAATACTCTCGGTCAAATACTTCGGGAAATCAGTGAGAATTTTGTGGTTCTAAGTGACGGAATAAATGAAATCATGTGTTTGTGCATATAACCGATTGGGATTGGTAAGTACTTGAAATTACAAGCTTATTTAAGTACTTAAGTGTTTGAGAAATGTGTTTTAAGTAGTCACACAGTGTTACACTATTATGAATATGTGAATTAGGTATTTTTTCTTTGAACTATTTCAAAACTGCATATGTCATTTAATAGTGGCATTCATTCTTCTAGTAGATATGTATCATTCTATCACTGGGAAAATGATGTCGTCTATTATACAGACGACTTCGAAACTACCACATCATTATTTCAAGATTTCGAGACTATCATTTCGTCATAAATGTCATTTAATAGTGGCATTCATTATTCTAGTAGATATGTATCATTCTATCACTGGGAAAATGATGCCGTCTATTATATAGACGACTTCGAAACTACCATATCATTATTTCAAGACTATCATTTCATCATAAATGTCATTTAATAGTGGCTTTCATTCTACTAGTAGATATGTTTATCATTCTATCACTGGGAGTATGAAGCCGTCTATTGCAAAGACAACTTTATGAAAACTACTATATCATCATTTCATAACTTCGGGACTATCATATCATCATAAATGTCATTTAATAGTGGCTTTCATGCTTCTAGTAAATATGTTTATCATTCTATCACTGGGAGTATGATGCCGTCTATTATATAGACGACTTCAAAGCGACTATATCATGTTTTTAAAATTCCGAGACTATATCATAACATAAACATGTTTTATTCTTCATAAACTGTTTTAATCGTATCCCGACATTTATTTTTAAATTAACACGAAATGTGAGTAATGCCTGGTTTCATGTGTATGTATGTAATCGTCTACATTATATGCTTCGTTTAGTTTATCTGATGTGACTGATTGTGATGCAATATTCTTTCCCTGCTGTCTTTTAATAGAAGGTTCGTCGCTACCTCATCATGTGTTTCATCAATCACTGATACTTTGACAAGTCGTGTCAAATTTGCCAGTAGACATTTTTGACATTCTGTCACTGGGAAAGATGATACGAGCTTGTTGAGCATCAAATCATCGCGAATTTCTATCTGCAACTCATTTATATTGATATTTTTTTATTTCGAAATTCGGGTCAAAATTCTTTTCGTTGTCTTATTTTGTGTCTCTAAAACGTGACGCAGTGGTGATTTTTGTATGAGGAGATGTTTTGTTTCCAATTTCTGATGTATGGATTAAAATCTAGCGTAAGAAATACACCGGATTTATTAATATACTGAGTCGAAACAGCAACTAAGCGTGACAGAGAGGTATGAAACAAGACAATGAAAATAATTTTGATCCATTCACTCCTTTTTACAACAGGAAACAACATCATCTATGAGTTTATTGGTCATTCGTCATCACCAATCACTCGCTCAGTAGACAAGTCGTGTCACTGGGTGCGTGATGGCTGATGATGGGACTACCTCATCATGGCATCACATCATTTGAGTTCATCATCATTTCTTCATTCATCAACTTAGGTACTAAGCTAGCTCCTGAGTCCGAATCCAAACTGGATACATACAAGTGTATTATTATAATTTATTTGAAACTATTTTTTTCTTATCTTTGCCTTATTATTCCATTCATTTTCTTTGTATTTGTGTTTTAAACGATTTTAAAAACGAGGAGTTTCTTAATTTGACTGTTTGTTTTTATATGTGTGTTTCTCGATATCTCCGAGAATTGTGAACCGCCTTTCATTTTTTTTATCAAACGGTTATAAACCCGAGATGGTCCCGTTGGCCCGTCTCATGATGGGATTTTGAAGATATCGATATTTTTTTATTTGCTTATTTAATTTCTTTAAGAATTTTATTCATTTTACTTGTTTTCTTTGTATCTGTGTTGGTATCCTTAGGTAAAGCGGTATCATCGTTAAATTACATCACATCATATCATATCATTGACCGCCGAATATCATCATCTCAGTAGATATGTCAATTCTATCACTGGGAAGCTGATATGGAGCGGTTGATGATCATTCATCGATGTCTCCATCTTGACCATCATCATCATCAACATCAACATCATCATCATCATCATCATCATCATTAATATCTCGCTTTTTTCACGGGCCTATAAATCCTGGTCCTTTGGGCTTGCGTGAGGATATCATAATATCATTAGGTATCATAATGTTCATCATCATCGTGCAGATATTTATGACGGCAGTCTCACACACCTAGGAGACATGTTTGACATTCTGTCACTGGGTGCTGTGATGCCTGCTGTCATTTATAAATTGACATCAGAAACAGCTTATTGTCATATGTTTTTTTTTATTGCTATTATATTTTATTGTTTTGTGTTTTATTTTACCTATCATTATTTGCGAATTATGAATGCAAGGTGTTATTATTCTTTATATACTTTATATATATAAGTCAAGCAACTTTTAATATTCCATAAATTAAAAAAAAGACCATTTTAACACACGTTTTCTTAAATTTTTAATCGTGCGGTTATAACATTTTGTATAGGTGATTTTTTTGCGATTTTTGTGATGTTTAATAGCATAGTAAAAGTTGCTAATTAAACATTGAAAACGTCATAGGTTTTAATGGCTTACTGACATTATTTTTAACTCGCATACTTTTTTTTATACCCTATAGATGACACCGTGGGATTCCAGCTGTCTTACATATTTGGCAGTCATACGCTCAGTCGATATGTATATCTATGATCTATCACTGGGTATATGATACCAACTACTGTAGGACAATATCTACACCTCAAAATACAGGACATTTTATTATTAATTCTACTCCATTGAAACGATTAAATTCATGTTTATTTATTTAGTGGTCAAAATTCTTTTCGTTGTCTTGTTTCACACCACTCTGTCACGGTATTAGTTGCTGTTCAACTCAGTATATTAAAAAAATCCGGTGCACTTGTATTTGTTTTTCACGCTAGATCTTAGTCCATACATCAGAAATTGAAAAAAAAAGATTTATATTTATATATTATAAGTAGATTTTTTTTGTATACTAAGTCGAAATAGCAACTAAAAGCGTGACAGAGTGGTATGAAACAAGACAACGAAAAAAATTTTGACCCAAATTTTTATTTAAATTACTTAATGGTTTTATTTTCCGACAGAAAGAGCTACATAAGACATTTTTTTAAGAACAGTAATCACATACTCATTAACATGTTATCATTATGTCACTGGGTTTGTGATACTGTTTTTAAATTAAAAAATCACCGTCTTCATTTTAACATTTTTAACCGACAAAAAAGGAGGAGGTTCTCAATTTGTTTTTTTTTTGTATATTATTAGATATCTCAGAGAATCGTGAACCGTCCCGTTGGCACCAATTCGGGGTCTGATGATGGGATCTTGGAGATTTTTTTTTATTTGGTGTTTATTTTTTTGTTTATTTTTAGGTGTCCAATTATTTTAAGTCTAAATGTGGTCGGGGTCATTGCCCCAGTAAATATATATTCAATATAATACTGGGAGAATGATAACAACTACTTTGGACTATTTCATCGGCGACTACATCATAAATTCTGCTTATATACTCTCATTTAATTTTGCAGATAGTATTTGGTTTAAATTTTATTGCGCTTTTTTTTTTTATTTGTGTTGCGGTCTTCTTATTTCTTAATCTTTACTAGTATATATCTTGTATAAAAGTATACTTTTCATTTACATACCATGTATTGTAGATAAAGTAGATTTTTAATAAACAAATTCATTTTTATATGGCGGGTCAAAATACTTTTCGTTGTCTTATTTTGTCTCCCTAAAAAACGTGACGCAATGGTGATTTTTGTATAAGATCATGTTTTTTTTTTTCAATTTCTGATGTATGGTTTAAAATCTAGCGTGAAAAAGAAATACAAGTGCACCGGATTTTTTTATATACCGAGTCGAAACAGCAACTAAAAGCGTGACAGAATGGTATGAAACGAAACAACGAAAAGAATTTTGACTCATGCACGTATGGGACCGTTCGCCCAATTTGTTATATTTTTTCCTGTTAATCATAATTTAAATTACTAATGTAACCTTTAAAAGAACACCTATTTTATTGAAATTAGCTTTTTTGCAACTTACAAAAGTGTCTTTAAATAATAATCAAAATTTGATTCTGCTTTTAATGCTTTATAATGTGATTTGTGACCCTTTTTACAGATTGAATGATTTCCTAGCTAACTATACTATTGCGGTAGCATTCACACACTTAGTAGACATGTCCGTCTATCTGTCACTGGGTGTGTGATGCCTGTTGCGGTTGTATATAACAGCGTGTTTTACCATCAAATCATCAATTTGTTTTAATGATAATCAACCACCATTTTTTTGAAAAAAAAATACAACATTTAACCAAACCAAAAGCAACTATGTAATGATCTTACTAATTTGCTATTTATTCGTGAAATTGTTCCATTCGTATTAAAATATTATAGAACCGGGTTACTCAGGTAATTTAATGACATGTTTCGACCCATTAAGAAGGTCCTCGTTCGGAGCACCTTCGATCAAAGTCCGACGTGTCGGTGTTAGTATCAATCATCAACGTAAATTAAAACAGTAACCCGGTTCTATAATATTTTAATATATTTCAGTCTCACCTTAGTCATCATCATCATCATCATCAGCCTATGAGAGTCCACTGCTGGACGTAGGCCTCTCCTAATAACTATGCGTATAGACGCATTAGGAGGTAAATGCCCGTAATCGCCACGCTGGGCAAGCGGATTGGCGATCGCAGTAATGTGTCCACTATGATGACGCTGCTGCCCGTCATCAATCTTTTATCAAATAATGGTCAGTGACACTTCAATCCCTTAGTCGACTCTTACGACACCCGCAGGAGGAGTTGGGGTGGTGACCAATGTACTAAATCCAAAAAGTGTTATATTCCTTCTTTATGCTTAGGCACGACATATACGTCTTCGTGGTCATCATGTATTAGTCATTCGTCATCACCAATCACTCGCTCAGTAGACAAGTCATGTCACTGCGTGATGGCTGATGATGTGACTACCTCATCGAGTCATCACATCATCATCACTTGTAATATATTTATTATTATATTACTTGCGGGATTTCATTAATTATTTCATGTGTAAATTATGTCGCTTATGTGAAAGCCAGCAGGGTCATTTGCAGTAAAAGTGTAGCTTTTAATTTTAATATGCGATCATGGACTGTAATACACCATTTTACTCGGCATCGTGCGTAATTTTCAGTTATGAAACAAAAAAAAGTATGTCTCTAATGTCACGAAAATAAGTATGTAAATTGAGATTACTCAGTATAGTTACTTTCATACTAAATGTAACTAAATTGATAAAAAAAATCTCAAATTCGGCACAGAATTTTTACTGCGAATGGTCAGTTAGCAATGTAATTTTTTTAAAATAAATTATTATATTTTATGAGTTATAGAGACCAGAAAGAACCCAATTTTCGGTGCGGGCATGTATTTTTTCTTCAACAGGAAACGTCGTCGTGATAATTCATCGATTATAGTCATGTCATCACCAATCACTCGCTCAGTAGACAAGTCATGTCACTGGGTGCGTGATGGCTGATGATGTGACTACTTCATCGTATCATCACATCATAAGTTATCGTTGATTTTTTGTAGTATAAACTATTTTAATGAATGAATGTGGGTTCACTTTACTTCCTTGTTGTATTCATACATCTCAGCCTCCGTAGCCTAGTTGGTAATGACCCTGCCTACGAAGCTGAAGGTTCTGGTTTCGAATCCCGGCGAGGGCATTTTTTGTGTATTTATTTATCACAAATATGTATTCCTTGGTCATGGCTATCTATGTATATAAGTATCTATTTCTTGTATCTATCTATTATACATATCGTTGCTTGGTATCCGCATCACAAGCCTTAATTGAGATTATCGTGGGCCTAGGTGGACTTGTGTGAGATGTTCCAAGACATTTGTTTATTTTATCTCTACTTACAGCAGGAAACATCAATATATAGTCATGTCATCACCAATCACTCGCTCAGTAGACATGTCATGTCACTGGGTGCGTGATGGCTGATGATAGGATTATCTCATCATTGAAGTTCTTCATTATTCAATTTATTTACTATTATATTACTTGCGGGCTTTTATTGATTATTTTATGTATAAATTATATCGCTCGTGTGAAAGCCATTAATGTCATATATTTTTAAAATAAATCATCATATCGTATGAGTCAGAGATCATAGCGAGAGACCAATTTGAAGTTAGTGCATTTTTCTTTTTTAATAGGAAATGCTATCCTAATAATTCGTCGATTACAGTCATGTCATCACTAATCACTCGCTCAGTAGACAATTTCCTTCATGTCACTGGGTGCGTGATGGCTGATGATGTGACTACCTCATCGTGTCATCACATCATTAACAGAAAACATTAGTATAGTCAGCGAATAGTCTTGTCATTACCTATCACAAATGGCTGGTCCCGCCATTATAACGGTTACGAAATTCACCCCCATGATAATTATGGGTATCGAATGAAAGGGTTTGCTGTCAGGACACGAAAGCGTGTTTTTTAGTTGACCCGCTCAGTAGACAAGTCGTGTCACTGGGTGCGTGATGGCTGATGATGTGACTAACTCATCGTGTCATCACATCATTAACAGGAAACATTAGTATAGTCAGCGAATAGTCTTGTCATTACCTATCACCCGCTCAGTAGACATGTCATGTCACTGGGTGCGTGTTGGCTGATGATGTGACTACTTCATCATATCATCACATCATAGTGTATAAGTGTTATTATATCAACTACGTAAACCTGTGTTTTCTGTATGTCAATTCCACATTTCTTGCGTTCTTACATTGTGAATTTACAGCAAGAAACATCATAAAATAAAAAATAAATAAAAAAATCAGTATAATCAGCGAATAGTCTTGTCATCAGTAGAAAAGTCGTGTCACTGGGTGCGTGATGGCTGGTGATGTGACTACTTCATCATATCATCACACCATAAGTTATCGTTGATTTATTGTAGTATAAACTATTTTAATGAATGAATGTGGGTTCACTCTACTTTTTTGTTGTATTCATACATCTCAGCCTCCGTAGCCTAATTGGAAGTAACCCTGCCTACGAAGCTGAAGGTTCCGGTTTCGAATCCCGGCGAGGGCATCGTTTATGTATTTATTTATCACAAATATTTGTTCCTTGGTCATGGCTGTTCTCTGTATTTGAGTATATATTTCTTGTATCTATCTATGATAAATATCGTTGCTTGGTATCTGCATCACAAGCCTTAATTGAGATTATCGTGGGCCTAGGTGGACTTGTGTGAGATGTCCCAAGACATTTGTTTATTTTATCTCTACTTACAGCAGGAAACATCCATTTATAGTCATGTTATCACCAATCACTCGCTCAGTAGACATGTCATGTCACTGGGTGCGTGATGGCTGATAATAGGACTACCTCATCATTGAAGTTCTTCATTATTAAATTTATTTACTATTATATTACTTGCGGGCTTTTATTGATTATTTTATGTATAAATTATATCGCTCGTGTGAAAACCATTAATGTCATATATTTTTAAAATAAATCATCATACCGTATGAGTCAGAGATCATAGCGAGAGACCAATTTGAAGTTAGTGCATTTTTCTTTTTTAATAGGAAATGTTATCCTGATAATTCATCGATTTTAGTCATGTCATCACTAATCACTCGCTCAGTAGACAATTTCCTTCATGTCACTGGGTGCGTGATGGCTGATGATGAGACTGCTTCATCATATCATCACATCATAGTGTATAAGTGTTATTATATCAACTACGTAAACTTGTGTTTTCTGTATGTCCATTCCACATTTCTTGCGTTCTTACATTGTGAGTTTACAGCAGGAAACATCAGTATAGTCAGCGAATAGTCATGTCATCACCAATCACCCGCTCAGTAGACATGTCGTGTCACTGGGTGCGTGATGGCTGATGACGTGATTAATTCATCGTGTCATCACATCACTTAAGTTCATCATCAGTTTCTACTATTTTTACTTTTCTTAATATGTTTTTTCTTTTCTTTTTTTTGTATCGTTATAGGAATACTATACCGAATATGATATCAAATAATAATCACTGTTTGTGCCACAACGAATTAATTGAAAACATAATCTACAAAAGATATTACGTCGGTGCCTAAATATAATTTTTGTGATTTTTGTAACAGCAATGTATCTAGGTACAAGTCTTTGCAATGGTGGCAATCATTTGTTCAGTGGATAAGTTACCATCTATCACTGAATTAATGATGCTCACTAGCAAGATTACCTCATCACAATCTACGAAAAACCTGAAATAGTTAGAACTGGGTCCATCAACTTTTTAACGTTTGTCGTCGCCATAGTTACGTGCCCCTGAGAAGTTGTGTTTTTTAAGATGCTTAATCCATCTTAAAATTACGCTTTTTAAGATGGATTAAACATTTTAAAAATCGTAATTTTAAGATACTTAAATCTACATAACATGATATTTTGGGGCGTCTATGAGTCTATCTTTAACGACTTCAAAAATGGAGGAGGTTTCCAATGAGGGTTTTCTCGAAAACGTATGCCACTAGTTGGCGCTACTTAGCCGTAAGATCCCGCTAAGAAACACAATTATCTAGCTCCAAAGAAAAACTAACTAGAAGCTATTTTTATATAATTTTATAAACTCATACAAAACATTTAAACACGAAACTATAGGCGCTCTGAGAATTTAGACAAGTTTCTGGATCTGACGCCTCAGTGCTGCCGCCCTGGTGAACGTCATTTCAGAAAACCCTCATTCGATAGACTTTTTTTGTATCTAACTCGATATCTCCGAGGATCGTGAACCAATTTTTTTTTTATCGAAGGGGTATAACCCCGAGATATACCCGTTGGCTAAGTCGGGGGTCTGATGATGGGATCTTGGAGAAATCGGTTGAAATCGCTTTTATTTCTTTATTTGATGATTATTTATGCTCTAAACTAGGTGATCACGTGGACTCGTCTCGCAATCTTAGAAAAATGGTTGCAACATTCTCAGTAGACATGTTGCAATTCTGTCACTGGGTTTGTAGCAAACAATTATTCTAGATTTTATCTACATGGAAGAACATTCACGGTGTCTGTATGTCTACGAGATTTGCTATTTTATATTATTTACAACATTCATTCTTTTGGGATCAACATTCATGTTATTAATAAATGTGAAATAGTTTTTCTAACAAACATTTGGTCTTAAAAATAAAATTAATTAAATCTAACATCAACTTTATTTTAATATGAAACCGTTCAAGAGCTAAGGATTGCGGTAGAAAATGTTATTAAAGGCATATTCCACAACACTTTGCTGAAGGCTACACGAAATGAATTTCAACGGCGACTAATGTTGTATAGCCGGAGCGACGGGGCTCATTTCGAACAATTCATCAGTTAAATAATTTAAATGTTACATTGATAGTAAAAGGGCATTTTCGCGAGAAGAGATCCAAAAAAAAATGTTTTAAGGTAGGTAAATTTAATGTTTTTCCTACTCAGAATAACGAGTTCTTTCAATCTAGGAGAAAAAAAGTACAAGAAAAAAATGGTCCTACATTTTTCATACATTTTACATGCTCTCCACTTTGTAACCGCTGTACAAAGTGTTTGAAAAACGGTTACGTAATAGAAACAAAAAGTTGGGACACTTTTTTTCTTCTAGTAGGATCGAAAGAGCTCGTGATTCTGAGCAGGAAAAACATAAAATTTACCTGTTCCAGAAAAATAAGTTTTTGGATCTCTTCTCGCGAAAATGCCCAAAATAAAGTTGATGTTAGATTTACCGTTTATTTTTATTTATAAGACCAAATGTTTCTTAGAGGAACTTTATCCTGAATATTAATACTACCGATTAGTATAACAAAATAAAGAGTGTTTATTTTTTTTTTAATTTTAGTTGGTTCGAGTCCCGGGCGAAGCAAGCGAGTTTAAAAAAATCTTTGAATGCAGATTTATTTCTTTTCAAAAATAAAGGAATGTCTCCTTTAAGTAAAATGAGCTAGCTTAAGGATTTAAAGTAGTTTTCCTCCAGGGCCTGAGTTTAATTTCCACACTGTATATCTTCAAAATTGAGTGATCCCAGTGTGTGAAAGTTTTTTTTCATCACACTTGCTGCCTAATCGCGCCATTGTTTGCGTGCGCAGCGGGAGTAATAGAAAAGTGAAATTCCCTAGGGAGTAATAGAAATGTCAGTACGTCATTTAATAATATTATTACTTAAAACTTTTTTTTTTGTCGGCAAGTGTGATGAAAAACATTGTATGCATCACGGTCGGTATGCATCAAAGTCGGTACTATTACCTGTCACATTGATAGTAAAATAAAGTTGATGTTAGATTTACCGGTTATTTTTATTTATAAGACCAAATGTTTCTTAGAGAAACTTTATCCTGAATATTAATACTACCGATTAGTAAAATAAAATAAAGAGTGTTTATTTTTGAAAATTTTAGTTGGTTCTAGTCCCGGGCGAAGCAAGCAAATCTTGAATGCAGATTTGTTTCTTTTCAAAAATAAAAGAATGTCTCCTTTAAGTAAAATGAGCTACTTTAAATTAAAGTAAATTACTTTAATTATTATTATTTTATTTAAAATTACTTTAATTTAAAGGAAAACTACTTTAAATCCTTAAGAATTTAAAGTAGTTTTCCTTCAGGATTTAAAGTAGTTTTCCTCCAGGGCCTGAGTTTAATTTCCACACTGTATATCTTCAAAATTTAGTGATCCCAGTGTGTGAAAGTTTTTTTTTAGCTAGCATATGTACGTACCTTATTACTCAGGCATTCTTGGAAGTCTTTCTTCATAACGGAAACGGATACGCGGTCTTGAGGCCGTTTGGGACCGCTGACTGACGTCACGACTGTCGACAGGTCCAATTCGACTACCTGGAAGAGAAAGTGTGACCTTTGGTTTAATAGACCAATTAAAATAGTATTTTACTCAAGTGTTATAATAGGGCTTTGCAGTCGAGTACCATGTTTAGGCCCTAAGTAAGGTACGAGATTGAAAAGCTGGATTATAACACTTTTGTCTACAATACCTTTTTTTACGAGTCAATAAATAGTATTTTATGCAACTCTTGTTTAAGAGAGGTCAAAAAAGATGAGTGGCGTGGGTAACAATTTGCGGCGAAGCCGAAAATAAAGCTCCTCTATGGTTTAATGTTCATCAGATTTTTTTTTAGTTAGGTTAGCAGCCATGTATTTCATTAAGTCTTGTATAAACGAGGTGTCTTAAAATGCAAAAAACGCACTGCGTGTAAACCCGAATGCGTTTATAGGGAATAGACAATATAGACTTATCTTGACATCTGTAAGGTAGGGGCTTAATGGTGTGTTCACGACCATGTAAATGACAAATAAAAGTACGGGAGTAGAAAACATAATTAAATAAATAAACAATGAAATAAATGCGCTAAAATGAAGTGCAAATCCTGATGTGGCCGCGCGTTGATGTCTTTTTTGCTGGCACGTGATTGGTCAAATTTATTTCAGTTGCCTACAGCATTGGCTTATGAGAATGGACCATGACTTATATAGGAGCATTCCATGAAAACATGTCGTAAGCGACACTGTCTTTTCAATACTTTTGAAAAATTAAATTAGTAAGATGAGTTACGGCATAATAATAACATATCAAGGCTTTAAGATTGACAGTGTTTCCTAAAAGCTAGCATATTTTATTAGGGTAGCTACCATAGTGAGTCGTAAGCGACAAAAAGTAGATGTTTTCATGGAATGCTCCTATATCGGTCTTTGGCATTGAACCTGCGGTGCCAATACATAATATCAGTCGTTGACGTCCAAAAGGTTAATTACTAGAATTAAGCGTTTTTAGAATGTCAATAAAATAGTTATTCAAACCGCTTTAATTAGTTACTAGAAAATTGTACCAATAAGATCGTTAGCGTAATCACCATCATTACTAATGAGGTCACTTCTATGAAACTCATAATACCAAATAAATCGATGATTCTTAGAATTTTTAATGTGCTACTAATGTTATCAGTAAATATGGGATGTTTTTAGAAAGTAATTGGAATAGACTGGATACGAACTTGCAACCTTCAAGTTGCAACAAGTATTAAATCCAGAGAAGATGAAATAATAGTATTTTCATCACACTTGCTGTCTAAGCGCGCCATTGCTTGCGCGCGTAGCGGGAGTAATATAAAAGTGAAATTCCCTAGGGAGTAATAGAAATGTCAGTACGTCATTTCATAATATTTTGTCTTAAAACTTATTTTTTTGTCGGCAAGTGTGATGAAAAACATTGTATGCATCACGGTCGGTAAGCGGAATACTAACTCGAGTCATAAAAGGCCTCCGCCTGACGGCGTCGGGCTTCTAACACTCTCGTTAGTAATTCCGTACTTACCTCCCTTGATGCACAATGTACTATTTCTCAAACATGCAATGAAATGTTGTCATTATGTTCGTCATAATAGGCTTTAAAGTATGACGTTGCAGGCGGATGACCTCGAGATAATAGTAAAGGATTTTCATATAAATTTAACGACCTAGGCCAGTAAGTAATATTTTTTTAAAACATGGCGTCGGTTTTCATGAACAGGCTAAACAGCTTTCTGTTTTTTTTTTTTGATTGTCGTATTTTTTTATTTCATTGCATGAGAGAGCCGTGAAATGGGCTTACCGGCTTCGTATCACTGTCCGGCCTCACTACGTTCGGCCGTCCATACCGCCGATAGGCCCGTCTTTCCCGGCGTCTGCAGTAATGTACTATTTCATCACACCTGTTCGGTAAGTGCGGCAATGTGCTGCAGCGATGCGCGCCGTAAATGCGTCATTAGGCCCTAGGGCAATCAAGGATTTTCATACAACATTACGTCGCACTAGCGCTGCGCGCGCAAGCCGAGATTTCATCCCTGATTTTGAGAAATGATTAAGAATATTATAGAGTAGTTTTGTGAAAATATATTGTTTTATTTACTTTCTTTGCCTCACAGGTGTGATGAGAAACATTGTGTGTGCCACGGGCGTTACAAGAATTATGAACCCGTGTGAAGTACTTTCACACTCGTTCACAAATTCTTATTTACCGCCCTTAATACACAATGTACTAATACCTCAGAGAAGATAGGGTCCTGCGAGGGGTCGTTGTAGTCTCTGAACTGATTGGTGGCACGCAGGTATGCTTCAATTATATCAATCTTTTCCTTGGTGCGATCTGCGAATTAAAAATGTTATAAAAACGGTGAGAAAAACATTTTTATGCGACTTTTTTACAATAGGGATGGTGACTGTAGTGAAAATATTTTTTTTAGTACAGATAGTGCCTTTTTTAGGCTCCCTTCGGTCGTGTTTTAAAACATCGCCACTCGTATCGAATTCATGTCTTTCATTAAATGTTTTTTGCACTTGTGTCGTAACGTACTAATTTAACATTATGCACGTGATAATCCACGAAGAAATTATTTATTACTAAGATGTAGATTGTAGTATTTTTTGTACAGAACTTCTATTTAATAAATTGAAAAGAACTTAAAAGAGTAGGTCATTTGGCAGTACTCAAACGTGACGTCACTTTTGGGTATTTCATATAAAATTCCATAGTGGTGATCGTTTTGACAGTTCGAAAAAAGATGCTGATTTGACTTGCCAGTCATCATGCCTATTATAACTAACGTGAGACTTAAACAGATTTAAATATTTAGCGGGTTACTCACGTAATTTTCACGTATTTTTGTCAGCCTCCATAGCCTAGTTGGTAGTGACCCTGCCTACGAAGCTGGAGGTTTCGGGTTCGAATCCCGGCGTGGGCATTATTTG
Source organism: Thaumatotibia leucotreta (assembly GCA_025490895.1). Taxonomy (NCBI): domain Eukaryota; kingdom Metazoa; phylum Arthropoda; class Insecta; order Lepidoptera; family Tortricidae; genus Thaumatotibia; species Thaumatotibia leucotreta. The sequence goes on from JALPQI010002239.1 coordinate 19,009, forward strand.
TGTATTTATTCATCACAAATATTTGTTCCTTGGACATTGTTTTATTTATTTCATCTTTATTGCACAAGATAAGACTTTTGGTAGAAAATCCCGGGATCCCGGGATTGTAAATGTAAAGTCCAAATGAAAGCTTTAGCCCATATGCATAAATAATAGGAGAGGCCCCACAATGTAGTAAGAGATCTGCTTACCATAGAAAAAATCAACTGCGAAAGACTCTGGTTGTCACGGGATTCGAACCCGCTTCCTCTAGATTGCCAATCCAACGCGCTTCCAATTACACCAGACGACCTTCCGTGAATCACAGCGAATTTAATCAATGGTATTGTGAAGCTAATCACTAGCGACATCTGTACTTAATGTTTCGAAGGTAAAACCAAACCTTAAGCCACTCAAAGACGTCGACGTTTATCATGAACAAAGCTGCATCTTTAGACAGTACCTTGCCGTAATTTGAATTCTAACAATGAAGCATTAGAATTCCAATCGCATACGCGTCCTACTTTGGAATACAGCGTTGTTCATGATAGGCGTCGACGTGTGTCTACCACAATCCACAAACTCGACAACTCTTCGTTGCGTTGAATTTTCTATAGAGGGCGCTGTAAAATTCATGATTAGAAAACATCAATTTACAGGTTACTTACTAGTCTGAGCGAGATATTGCAACGAGCGGGCATCTACCGGGAAATGGGCCACGGTGGCGCCGAATTGTGGACACATGTTGTTAGCAAGGCGGTTTCCTTAGTGAATAACACTGCAGCAGTGGACAGAAACAGGTTACTTACTAGTCTGAGCGAGATATTGCAACGAGCGGGCATCTACCGGGAAATGGGCCACGGTGGCGCCGAACTCCGGGCACATGTTGGCGACGGTGGCGGTCTATGCTGTACATTTGTCAAAGTTGTCGCAGGTGACTTACTAGACGTGTTAGTGACGACAGTAATACATTTGTCACCATCAACTCTTGCCGTGGATGTAAGAGTTATTGACTATTCATTTGGGACTGTGTAGTCACAAAACTAACAACGGTTACCAATTCTTGTCAAACTCCGTGGCCTAGTTGGTAGACTTGGTAGTGACCCTGCCTACGAAGCTGGAGGTTTCGGGTTCGAATCCCGGCGAGGGCATTATTTGTGTATTTATTCATCAAAAATATTTGTTCCTTGGTCATTTTTTCATTTATTTCGTCAGTTGACAAGCAAAACTCACTAAGTAACAAATACCTACTTGAAATAAAGCTCTTATCTCAGTTCTGATTTAATACTGACATAACAGGTTGCTAAGAGTAGTGACCGTTTTTATAGTGAGTTTTGCTTGTCAGCCACAAGGTACACTTACAAATACAGGTTACTTACTAGTCTGAGCGAGATATTGCAACGAGCGGGCATCTACCGGGAAATGGGCCACGGTGGCGCCGAATTCTGGACACATGTTCGCGACGGTGGCGCGGTCGGCGATGCTGAGGGCAGAAACTCCGGGGCCGAAGAACTCCACGAATTTAATCAATGGTATTGTGAAGCTAATCACTAGCGACATCTGTACTTAATGTTTCGAAGGTAAAACCAAACCTTAAGCCACTCAAAGACGTCGACGTTTATCATGAACAAAGCTGCATCTTTAGACAGTCATCATCATCATCATCATCATATCAGCCGAAAGACGTCCACTGCTGAACATAGGCCTCCCCCAATGATTGCCACAATGACCGATCCTGCGCCACCCGCATCCTTTAGACAGTATCTTGCCGTAATTTGAATTCTAACAACGAAGCATTACAATTCAAATTGCATACGCGTACTGCTTTGGAATACAGCGTTGTTCATGATAGGCGTCGACGTGTGTCTACCACAATCGTCCACAAACTCGGCAACTGTTGCGTTGAATTTTCTATAGAGGGCGCTGTAATCAATTCATGATTAGAAAACATCAATTTACAGAATACTTACTAGTCTGAGCGAGATATTGCAACGAGCGGGCATCTACCGGGAAATGGGCCACGGTGGCGCCGAATTGTGGACACATGTTGTTAGCAAGGCGGTTTCCTTAGTGAATAACACTGGACAAAAACAGGCTACTTACTAGTCTGAGCGAGATATTGCAACGAGCGGGCATCTACCGGGAAATGGGCCACGGTGGCGCCGAATTGTGGACACATGTTGTTAGCAAGGCGGTTTCCTTAGTGAATAACACTGGACAAAAACAGGCTACTTACTAGTCTGAGCGAGATATTGCAACGAGCGGGCATCTACCGGGAAATGGGCCACGGTGGCGCCGAACTCTGGACACATGTTCGCGACGGTGGCGCGGTCGGCGATGCTGAGGGCAGAAACTCCGGGCCCGAAGAATTCCACGAATTTAATCAATGGTATTGTGAAGCTAATCACTAGCGACATCTGTACTTAATGTTTCGAAGGTAAAACCAAACCTTAAGCCACTCAAAGACGTCGACGTTTATCATGAACAAAGCTGCATCTTTAGACAGTATCTTGCCGTAATTTACATACCTACTATGTATTACTAACCTTATGGACATTAGTTATTTTTGCGCTTATTTGTAACTCATGTTGTGTACACTTACTTTGGATCTCGTGCTAGCATATATGCCATTTGATGCTTACTTGTTAAATCCTTATTGTACGATGTCTGTTTGGTGTACCAAAGAAACAAAAATATTATAAAATAAAATAAAATTTGAATTCTAACAATGAAGCATTAGAATTCCAATTGCAAGCGCGTACTATTTTGGAATACAGCGTTGTTCATGTATGAGTAACTCGGCAACTGTTGCGTTGAATTTTCTATAGAGGGCGCTGTAATCAATTCATGATTAGAAAACATCAATTTACAGAATACTTACTAGTCTGAGCGAGATATTGCAATGAGCGGGCATCTACCGGGAAATGGGCCACGGTGGCGCCGAACTCTGGACACATGTTGGCGACGGTGGCGCGGTCGGCGATGCTGAGGGCAGAAACTCCGGGGCCGAAGAATTCCACGAATTTACTCAATGGTATTGTGAAGCTAATCACTAGCGACATCTGTACTTAATGTTTCGAAGGTAAAACCAAACCTTAAGCCACTCAAAGACGTCGACGTTTATCATGAACAAAGATGCATCTTTAGACAGTATCTTGCCGTAATTTACATACCTACTTTGTATTACTAACCTTATTTTGCCAAACATCAATTTACAAGTTACTTACTAGTCTGAGCGAGATATTGCAACGAGCGGGCATCTACCGGGAAATGGGCCACGGTGGCGCCGAATTGTGGACACATGTTGTTAGCAAGGCGGTTTCCTTAGTGAATAACACTGCAGCAGTGGACAAAAACAGGCTACTTACTAGTCTGAGCGAGATATTGCAACGAGCGGGCATCTACCGGGAAATGGGCCACGGCGGCGCCGAATTGTGGACACATGTTGTTAGCAAGGCGGTTTCCTTAGTGAATAACACTGGACAAAAACAGGCTACTTACTAGTCTGAGCGAGATATTGCAACGAGCGGGCATCTACCGGGAAATGGGCCACGGTGGCGCCGAACTCTGGACACATGTTCGCGACGGTGGCGCGGTCTGCGATGCTGAGGGCAGAGACTCCGGGCCCGAAGAATTCAACGAATTTACCGACTACGCCGAGGGAGCGGAGGTGCTGAAATAAAAATAAATAAAAATTGTTGGCATCGTTAAACGTATTTATTTATATATATACAGGGTGGTCCAAACCTTGACGTCAAAAAAATTTTTTTAGGTTCCCTACGTTATGGGCTATCAGAATATACCCCATGTATGTTAGCCGATTTTTTGTAGTTTTCGAGTTATGAATTTTTGAAAAAAAATTTTTTCAGAAATTCTGAATAAATTTTTTGACGTCAAGGTTTGGACCACCCTGTATATAGATATGATATAATATGTATGATTTTTTTTAAACTACGTCGGTGGCAAACAAGCATACGGCCCGCCTGATGGAAAGCAGTCACCGTAGCCTATGGGCGCCTGCAACCCCAGGGGTGTCACATGCGCGTTGTCGACCCAATAAGAACTTGTACACTCCGCTTTTGAAGAACCCCATACTGTAGTCCAACGTAATGACCCATATGATTTGTGTACCTATATGTGATTGATTATAATACTTATAACCTTCGGTAAATGTATTTGTTTTTTTTATTTTTTATAATATAATACAATATCGAATTAATTAAAGTATTCTGTATTGTCACATTTTCTACACCTACTGGCATAATGTAAAATGCAATTATTTCCGCTACCTAAAGGTTGTCTGGAAGAGATCGCTTCTTAGCGATAAGACCGCCTGTTGTTTTCATTTATTGAGGTGTGCAATAAAGAGTATTTGTATTGTATTGTATCAATTGGGTCAAAATTCTTTTCGTTGTCTTGTTTCATACCACTCTGTCACACTTTTAGTTGCTGTTTCGACTCAGTATATAAAAATAAACCGGTGCGCTTGTATTTCTTTTTCACGCTAGATTTTAATCCATACATCAAAAATTAGAAACAAAACACCATCTCATACAAAAATCACAACTGTGTCACGTCTTTTAGGGACACAAAATAAGACAACAAAAAGAATTTTGACCCATTTATTTGATGAAAATGATTAATATTAAGTGCCATATGAGCTTTTTCACTTTTAGGGACTCACGAGCGTGAGATTAAAAGAAACCTTAATTTCAGTCAGATTTTTAAGAACAATTAAACACGAATTTCAATAAATACCCAGTTTTGTTGTTAACTTTATACATTCCTAATGATATTGTATGTAATTGGCTATGTAAAGTTTTCTGAAGGTCGGAATATTCAAAATAGTATTCGCGATTTAGGGGTAGTAATGGATGATCAGTTAACTTTCATACCTCATATCGACATTATTTTAAATAAAGCATACAAGCAACTAGGTTTTATCCTTCGCGTGTCTAAACCCTTTCGAAGACCCCTTACTTATAAGTTACTTTATAATAGTTACGTCAGAAGTCGATTGGAATTTGCCTCTGTAGTTTGGAATCACTGTTATGATGTTCATAAAAATAGAATTGAAAGGCTACAAATAATATTTATTAAAGCCCTTGCGGTGTCCTTTAAAACAGGTGGAAAATATGAAAGTTACGCCTCCTCAGCGGCAACACAAAATCTTCAACCCCTTTCACTAAGACGATCCTGTACTGATTTAGTATGTGTTTTTGTATAAAATTATTAACAATCTGGTAGATGCCCCTGAACTTCTGCACAATATAGATTTTCGTGTGCCTCGTAATGCAGAGCGTAGTTGTCGTACCAAATGATTATTTAGTGTTGGAAGTAGCAGAACTAAATATGCACAGTACTCATACCTTAAACGCGCATGCAGGCTGTATAATGAAGAGTGTTTTAGCGTAGATATATTTAGCAGTTCATTGGTTTCATTTAAGAAACATGTTTATTCATCGTTAAAGTCGTGTGGAGACAAGTAGGTAGTATAGCGTTTAATGTTTCATAGCAATAAGTTTATAAATTGTAATTTATCTTACATATAGGAAACTATAGGTCTGTATAGTAAGAATTGAAGCACGACGAGGCGGTACCCAACCACTTTGGGCAGCATACTGATGGCTGCCATAACATTACGATCTTACCTTAGTGATAGTCAGCACGAGATCAGTAGAAGTGGTTAGCGGGTTCAGTTCCCCGACGAGGCGGTACCCAACCACTTTGGGCAGCATACTGATGGCTGCCCTAACATTACGATCTTACCTTAGTGATAGTCAGCACGAGGTCAGTAGAAGTGGTTAGCGGGTTCAGTTCCCCGATGAGGCGGTACCCAACCACTTTGGGCAGCACACTGATGGTCTGTGGCCTATTTCACCGTAATTACAAGTCTGACAATTGTAAAATATCACTGTTACTGACGTCATAAGCCTCCGTAGGCTACGGCTACGTCTTACTATCGGACGGTCCATGTGCTTGTTTGCCACCAACATAAAATTGTCACTGATAATATTATTATATCGTTAATAAACTACTTTTTATTTCCCGAAACCCGTGACAATTGTCGCAAGGTTTAGTACAATTTTCATTAAATCATGATATGAGGTTCGGCTTATGTCCGAATTTCGATACAATTGTCGTGTTTTTGGTGACAATTGTAATTTTGCTTCACAAAAAAGCAGTTATTTACAGCTGACTTATTAAAGTTTCTGCACTACATTCTATGATGGTGGCAAACAAACGCACGGCCCTTCCGATGGTAAGCGGTAACTGTAGCCTATAGACGCCCCCGACTGGAGAAACAGTAAATTTACAATTGTAGCACTTGTCAATGTGGTGAAATTGGCGCCTGTCCTAACATTACGATCTTACCTTAGTGATAGTCAGCACGAGGTCAGTAGAAGTCGTTAGCGGGTTCAGTTCCCCGATGAGGCGGTACCCAACCACTTTGGGCAGCAGCATGCTAATGGCTTGCCCTAACATTACGGCTTCCGCTTCGATACCTGAAATACAAAATTAATGTAACGAATTTCTCTAATTTATCGCCGAAAGCCATTTTGCCAAATATCACTTCACTATTATCACTAAAAATTAAATTTCAAGAAAAGGCAGGATACTTCTGAAATGTTATATTTTGAGGTTTATAGAAATAACAGGAAATAGAATATCATCACATCAAGGGCGAGTGTAATATAAAGGACGAGCGGAGCGAGACCGTATTATATCACGAGACTTCCACTAATATAATACAATAATCGTTTTCTTAGGGACGACTGGGGTGGTTTAGATCAGTCTCGTCTTTTAAGGGTTTTTAGGTTGTAATTTTATTTGGCCGTGTGGTGATGGCAGTAAGAATATATTTGTCACCACCCTAACTTCTCCTGCGGGTGTCGTAAAAGTCGACTAAGGGATTAAAGTGTCACTGCCCATTATTTGATAAAAGATTGATGATGGGCAGCAGCGTCATCATAGTGGACACATTACTGCGATCGCCAATCCGCTTGCCAAGTGATTATTGGCATTTACCTCCTAATGCGTCTATACGCATAGTTAATAGGAGAGGCCTACGTCCAGCAGTGGACTATCATAGGCTGATGATGAATGCAATGAATGAACAAAGACATTTGCGTTACGTTATCAACTGAGCGTTAGCGATTGGCAGCTTTACTACTCACCCCGACCATTTAATTAGAAAATCAAGAAGGAGTGTGATATAAAGGACGAGCGGAGCGAGACCGTATAATATCACGAGACTGTCACTAATACTATAATAGACAACAATAATTACCCCCCCCCCCCCCCCCCCGTTAATCCATTAATCATGGCGGTGTGACTGGTCAATGCCTATCACTGAAGGTATATCGCGAACAATGATTAATTGTTGCCTTTCTCTCGCACTTAGGTCAAAATTCTTTTGTTGTCTTGTTTCATACCAATCTATTACGCTTCTAGTTGCTGTCTCGACTCAGTATATAAAAAAGTCCGGTGCACTTGTATTTCTTTTTCACGCTACATTTTAATACATACATCAAATATTGGAAACAAAACATCATCTCATACAAAAATTACAACTGCGTCACGGTTTTTAGGGACACTAAATAAGACAACGAAAAGAATGTTGACTCACTTGTGAATTGGTACTTATGTGTGACAAAGACCAGCCTCTGGGTTCTGGGTAGAGCATGTCTTTGATACAGACCTATGTTACAAATTGCAATGAAAGCCGGTAATCGAGAAATGACTAAGATAATGATTTAAAAGGACGAGCGAAGCGAGACCGTATAATATCAGAAGACTGCCACTAATATTATATTATAATAAGAACAATAAGAACTTACCACCAACCCCCCACCCGACGACCCCTAATCCATGAATCATGGTGGTGTGACTGTAGTGACCACCACTAAAGTTCTATCACGAACAATGATTATTTGCCTTTCTCTCGCACTTGTGAATTCGTACATAAGTGTGACAGAGACCAGACCCTGGGTGGAGCATGTCTTTGTTACAGACCTATGTTGCAATTTGCAATAAAAGCCGGGAATCGAGAAATTACTAACGTCGTTGAGATTGCCAATTCCGTTATGTGTAAATTTCAAATTTGACAAAAGAAGACTGTAAACATATGTAATTTGGATTGATTTTTCAGTTCCTGAAATCGTGCACATAACGGAATTGGCAATCTCAACGACGCTAAGATACCTAATGATTTAAAAGGACGAGTGGAGTGAGGGCGTTTAATAACACGAGACTGACACACGTACTGTCTTGACTCTATATTTTCTTAGATCTCTTTGTAAGGCGTACGATACGAATCTGACCAATATGTAGCCAAAATACCAATTGCTAACGCTCAGTAGCGTTTTATAGTTTTCTCTCTGTCACTCTTTAATAGTGCGATAAAGACATTTGCGTTCCGTTAACAACTGAGCATTAGCCATTAAAACCTTGGCTGCGCACCCCGGCCTTTTGATCAGAAAATCAAGAACGAGTGTGATATAAAGGACGAGCGGAGCGAGGCTGTATAATATCACGAGACTGTCACTAATACAAGAACAATATAGAAGAAGATATAAGAACAATAAAAACTTACCACCAACCCCCCATCCCACGACCCCTAAACCGTTGATCATGGTGGTGTGACTGTCAGTGCCCACCACTGAATCTGGGTGGAGCATGTCTTTGGAGAACACTACGCGGGCTAGGTACTCCAAGTTCACCTAGAAACATATTATATTATTAATGTATTGTAAATAAAGATTTATTTACTAAAACATGGCTACAAGGAGCAGTGAAACAGAAGGTGCACATTAAACACTAATGAAATGAAATAAAATAAAACTATGAAAACGGATAAACTCGCGGATATTAACTAATTTTTAACTTCATTCCACATCATCATCCGCAGACCACGAGCCCTGTTAAGTGTTCGAAACGTCGAAATGAAGTTAAAAATTAGTTAATATACGCGAGTTTATCCGTTTTCATAGTTTTATTTCATGTGTAATCCTCGCGGTAACCGAAGTAAATGAAATGAAATAATTTATTGCTCAAACATGATATACAAAAGATGGTTTCTTACAATTATGTGGCACAGCATGTTTAGCCACTAATAGCATGCATATGAAGACATATCTAAATTTATTCCGTCCAAAAAACTTCTCCAATGACAATAATACAATTCAATAAGACTATTAAATTGTATTTATGCTAATTATTACATTGTATTTTTGCCTGTTGATAAAGTTAGTTACATCATAAATTAAAAGGTACATACATATGTCCCAAATATCACAATGTCTTACTTTATTCAAAGTCAATAATGTCGAGAGTCAGCTATCTAAAAATTCCTTTATTGAATAAAATGTCTTTTCTTTTAACCAATTAAACAGTTCAAACTTGAATTTATTTAAACTACTTTCTTTAATCTTTGCTGGTAGTTTGTAATACACGCATATAGCCATTGCATAGCAATTACGACGACACAATTCCGTATTTTATTCTTGGACTGTATAACCGGTTTGGGTATAGTTCGGGAAATATTATTTGACCGACTCTTATGTTACTTACGACCTTTTGTTTTGCATCATTAACAAGTCCAGTCCAAGTTTTAACAAAAACGGATATTATAATCTAACTAAAGAAACAAAATAATCTAAATTACATTCTAAACCTAAATATACACACACTTAATTACCCACTTAGGCACTCGTCTCACCGCGAGCTACTAAGCTATGAACTATCGGCTATAAACACGAACAAAAGATACGCACTCCCGTGTAAATAAAAGAGACACGGCGATACTCGCCCGGCGGTGATAGCTGATAGCTGGGCGAGTATCGCCGTGTCTCTTTTATTTACACGGGAGTGCGTATCTTTTGTTCGTGTTTATAGCCGATAGCTAATAAATAGCTTAGTTATCCAGTAGAGTGACGTTTGAAGGCTCATCATACATAGACAATATGTGTAATGAGCTTCCAAATTCAAATTGTATTAGTCAAGCACGAGTCGATTGCTTGGCTAACAACCTTCATAATAACAGGAACAATGGGTGCAAAACTTTACAAAACTTTAACATTGACATATGGGAACACTTTAGCCAAGAAAAATATGAATTATGCAAAAATCTGTATCTAATTTTATTCCCTATCTCGGAATCTTAAACTTACAATGTGTGGATTGGGCTTGTCCATTAATCATGTCATACGATTTTGGCCTATGGTGATACTTGGTGATATTTTCATGATATTTGGTTATGTTTTAAAAGTGTTTTAAAAAAAATTTGCTGTTCAGCAAAGAGTAACAAAAAATTACACGTGATTTGTCCGATGACCCCCCCTCCCCTATGGTGATAGTTGGTGATTTTTTTGTTGACCCCCCCTCCCCCTAAGATACAGTATCACGTGATTAATGGACAAGCCCAGTGTAGATATGTATATTTTATGGATGTATGTGCTATGTCAAGTCCACTTGACAAGTTTTGTTAAAGTTTTGCACCCATAGTTCTGACCCCTAATTATTATTTTATTAATGTATTGAATACAAACAGAATAATTAATATAAATTCATAAAAGAAATATTACGCAATTAACAAAAGTCGACGATATACAAAGCAACTTCTATTAATGTCCCAAGTAACCTGTCCATTTTAATGGAATGTAAAAAAATACCCTGTATAATATAAATAATAATATGGATACAGACCTGATGAACGATACCGGAGCCGGGAGGGACGATCAGCATATTGTCGAAGGCTTGAGCGCCCCACTGAAAAACAATATTACATTAATATACTAAACATGGCACAGGACCGGTCATTGTGGCAATCTTTGGGGGAGGCCTATGTTCAGCAGTGGACGTCTTTCGGCTGACATGATGATGATGATGATGATGACAATACTAAAGTCGCCGTGTAGAATACATTTGTCACCATCCCAACTCTTCCGAAAGTAGTTTTAATTTTATGTGTAACTTGACCATTCAAAAGAGTCTTCTCAAGCATGCAAAGAAATATTGCTATGTTCAGTCAAGTGCAAAAATAAGTATCGAAAGAATCCGTTCATAAATATGTTACGACGTTCTTATTACACAGAATTAGAGTGCACTGGGACATATTTTTGAACGTTTTTGTATACCCCTTATTTTGTCTTCGACTGTTCCTTATAATATGAAGTATGACGTTTCAGGTGCGACTAGGACAAGAGGGCGTTAATGGAATTTAATACAAATCTTGAAGGCCTAGGCCAGCAAAATGCTCTTTTTCAATTCCATTCCACATAAATTTGTGGCACAGGCATCATGACATTCTACCACTATGCAAAAAAAAACTTTGATGTTATTGTTGTTTATTTCATTGTATGTTTGAGAAAAGCACTATACATTACTTAGGCCGGAAATATGGGGTTGCCCTCCTCAGACCTATCCGTCTATATATTATGTCTTCGACCGGCAATCCGTTTCGTCCTGGCCTCTATAGTAATGTACTATTATTGCTATTCAACTGAATAAGGAATCATTTGTTTAAGGGATTGAAGTGCCACTGGCCATTCTTTGATAGAAGATTGGTGATGGGCAGCAGCGTCATCACAGACACATAAATGCGCCAATCTGCTTGGCGATTATGGGAATTTACCTCCTAATGCGTCTATACGTATATTTAATAGGAGAGGCGTACGTCCAGCAGTGGACTGAGATAAGACCTTGACACTCACCTTCAAAAACTGGAATCTCTCCTTGTTTCTTTCAAATTCCAATTCTTGATTTTTGTTCAATGCGTCAGGTCTGCAAACATAATCATAATTTTGATACAATTGAAGTCAAGAAATTGAATGAAAATAGTACGTTGTGCATCAAGGGAGGTAAGTACGGAATCAGTGACGAGAGTGTTAAAAGCCCGACGCCGTTAGGCGGAGGGCTTTTATGACTCGAGTTAGTATTCCGCTTACCGACCGTGATGCATGCAATGTTTTTCATCACACTTGCCGCTAAAAAAATAAGTTTTAAGACATAATAATATTAAATGACGTACTGACATTTCTATTACTCCCTAGGGAAAATCACTTTTCTATTACTCCCGCTACGCGCGCAAGCAATGGCGCGCTTAGACAGCAAGTGTGATGAAAAAAATTAAGATTTTTTAGAGCTAGCCAAGAAAAAAAAAGATTAGTATTAGGAATCAGGTAAAAGAAAGAAAGAAAGAAAGAAAGAAAAAACATTTATTTGTGACACAACATAATATACACATTAAATACAAACGAAACACGAATATAAAATATAGAACAAAAAACAAAATTGTGTCACAAAATGGTCTCCAATTCAGCATAAATTGCTGGCCTGTAAACAGTCCAGCGCTGGTCTTCCATTGGAGCCATTTGTGAGGTCACGGTTGGTAACATAAATTAGTTGATGGCAACCCTCTTAACCTAATATTTGCGAACGCGTCTTAACGCGTCCGCCAACCACCGACACTAAACTTGACAGCTAACGGTAGAGGGCCTACCGCGCACAGAATACAATACAAATACCAACATAATAAATTAATAATACATACAAACAAAATTTAATGTGAAAAACATGTGAAGGGATGAAAATGCAAGTACATCCACATAATAATAAGACAAATATAACAGATCTGCGACCATATATAACATGGACGTCTAACGCCAGCTCAAAAATGCCCGCAAAAACAATTGTTCAATTGTGCCAAGATGGGCAGGATATATTATATAGGCATAGCGCTTTTCTTAACACCACGCATAGTTTCGGCGTAACATCTTTGACAAATGTTTATGCAGCCAATCAAAACTTTGATGGACCAATCACAACTATTTTTAAACGACGGTTTTAGTTTTTATAGGTTAGCCCATCAAAATGACAAAAACAGGGAAAATGTGAGGAAGGTAGAATTTTAAAGTCATCTGGGCCTTAAAGGTAATTAAAGTGTGAAGGGGGGAAATGTAGGGGTCAAAGTAGAGGAAAATAACCTAAAACAAAAAAAGTACTCACGTCCTAGCAAAATCGACCTGCACAGAATGGTCGATAACCAAATCAGCAGGGCATATGGGGTTGATTTTATCAGGATCACCACCTAAGTCGCGGACGGCCGCTCGCATAGCCGCGAAGTCTACCACTGCTGGCACCCCTGTCAGATCCTGAAAAAAAAAAAACAATATTCATATTCCTATAAATATCGGAGTAATAGTGTAGGTACGGATATTTGTTAATATTGATATGTGGGTCAAAATTATTTTCGTTATCTTGTTTCATACCACTCTGTCACGCGTCTAGTTGCTGTCTCGACTAAGTATAAGAAAAATCCGGTGCACTTGTATTTCTTTTTCACGCTAGATTTTAATCCATAAGTACATCAAGAATCGGAAACAAAACATCATCTCATACAAAAATCACAACTGTGTCACGTATTTTTATTTAGGGACACAAAACAAGATAACGAAAATAATTTTGACCCATATCAGTTATGTCATATTATGCAGACAGAAGTTGCGGTGACAATAACCTTAATTAACTAGAGACTACCTAGGTATATTAAATACATCTAAGTGAATAATCATTTCGAAATAACATTTCATTTTAGGTGATAACTTCAGCGGATAAATAGAAAATAACTAAAATATGCTGATTACTTCTTATTATTATGCTGCGTTGTCGGTAACCTGACGGCTATGACAGCTACCTTAGAAATATATGGAAAGTGCGAGAATTCTCTATAAATACAAACACCCAGTTATAAAATTAATATACACCAAAAATTGTATTCGTAACTTTCTTAAGGTGCATTTAGACCAAACGAGCATTCGCTATTCTATCGTGATTCTATCCCCCACTCTACGAAATTCGATAGTTACACAAACCGTGATTCGTTGATTTCGTAGAGTGGGGGATAGAATAGCGAATGCTCGTGTGGTCTAAATGCATCTTTAGAAGTACGCGAAGAACGGCGTCACGTACCCGACATTCTCGTGGAATGCACCACTTTCGCAAAATAACACGTGATTCAATTAATTACTTTTCTCAAACATATTTATCCTCTAGCCGCCCAGAGGCCTATAAAAAGGTCTCCTGAAACAAAAGAAATTCTATTCTATTTCCTACACTATGAATTCAAAATACATTGGAAAATTTTATTGTCTGGGCGGCAGGAGGTTAATATTGATGACATATGAAATATTGTTGTTATTTTCCTTATAATAGGCTGCGAACGTTTCAGGTGCGACTAGGAGAAGAGGTCGTTAATGGAATTTGATACAAATCCTGAAAATCTAAGCCGGCAAAAGTGCTCTGTTTTAATTTAATTCCACATAAATTTGTGGCACAGGCGTCATGAAATTCTGCCACTATGCATACAATTCAGTATTTTGTTGTTTATTTCATTGCATGTTTGAGAAAAATACTATACATACCTCGGCCGGAAATATGCGGTTGCCCTCCTCAGACCTATCCAAAAACCCCTTTCGTCTCGGCTTCTTTAGTAATATACTATCCCCCTTATTCATAAACGTTTGGTAACTTAACAAGCCGCTAATAATTGTGTGTCCCTTTTGCTCTTTATGGACACATTGTTAAGACCGAAACGGACAAACAATTATTAGCGGCTTGTTAAGTTAACAAACGTTTATGAATAAGGGGGTAAAAAGATAATAAGGTACAAAACACACCTGCAAGATGACCCTAGCGGGTTTAAAGGCAATCTCGACTCCACCCTCGACAGCCTGGTTTTTCTCCCACTCTAGCACATTGTTGACGTCCTTCTCTAACACTTGGAAGTTGTCACAATTGCGGACACAAGACTCGAGAAGCACTCGGATGCTGTATGGGAGACGGTCTGAAAAAAAACAACTGTCGTTTAAAAACCAACTAACATTCACACGAAATTGACTAAACTTAAAGTCAAAATATTCTTTATTCAATTAGGCCCAGCAACGAGCGCTTTTGAATCGTTAAACTAAATAGTGAATGAGAGAAAAAAAGCTATTTCCGGTTCCGGTTATCCTTCTCAGGAACAGTGGTATAGTGTTAGAACCGGGAGCAGAAGTTTTTTTTCCTTTAACTGTTTAATACACATGTTTCACGAAAGTGTAAATTCGAAGTTAAAAATCGACAGATTTTGTCATTCCACAATATCGATACGCCCATTTATTCGTAATTTATTCGTAAATGCTATTGTTAACCACATTTGTCCGTTTCATGACGATATCGTCGAAAACAAGTCGTCACAGAGGTGTGTAATGATTTGCATATTGCGTAACGTTGATTTATTTAGCTTATCTATGAGATATTTGTGGTAATGCACTTTGTGCCTTGTGTCTTTATTATACTCAAGGCCAGTTCGGGTCAGGTGTAGTTCGTAGAAAATACTGTCAACTTTTGGTCGATTGCTAAAAATTGTACATAATAATTTAATCAAGCCTAATGACAACAAAATTTAACATCATATTTTTTAGTACAGATACTACAGATGGTGCCTTTTTGTGATGTGAAAACATGAAATTCGAAACGAATAGCGATGTTTTGATACACGACCGATAATGAGTGTTTTAAATCGACACGAGTTACGAATTCCGTTTTTGCACGTGTCTCGTACGACGTTTTTTAGTGCAGATGGCCCTCCGAAGTTTTGGACCTGACGTAAAATGACACACTTCTCGCACTAGCCTCCTAAGGCCCAAAGCTAAATTTGGCTCCTAGTCATTGCATACCACGGTCCTACCAGTAGCACTATTGTTTTATACTCGTCCAAGCCCAATTTTTTGAATGTTATTGTATTTGTATGCCACCAACAGCTTTGGGGCATAGTTACTATCAGTTTATTATTCCTTTTTGGACAAATTGATTTTAATAAAAAAAAAATACGTATTTTTATTAAATACGTCAGATTACCCAAGCGCGAAATTTGAAAGCATAATGTCGGCTTTTGTAATAAGTCCTACTGGTAGGATCGTGGTATGCTATGACTATGCAGCCGTTGAAGAAGTTGGGTCTGAATTACCATGTTAATTATTACTATAGGAAGGACCTTGGGCCTTAGGAGGTTATAGAGCCTAAAAAAGGCACCATCTCATCTGTACTATATAATTATTTTAACGGTATGACATATTACGACAGTTTATTTTTAAATTTCTGAATTTCGATATCCCGATAAAACAAGTGAATATTTTTAATAATCTACTTAAAAAAATAGAATAAGCTATATTTTCAACGGTATATCCTACCTATCTACTATAGTTACGTTACTTTTCCTTTATATAGCAGTCTTGGGGCAGTAGGTATACAGGATGACATCTAGGTCGTGGCGCAAGAGTAGTTCACTACTAATACTAAGGATGGTCACGCTCAGCAACTTTCACCAATTGTAATGTCTATATAGGGTGCTGTATACTTCAGGTTTCCATGTAATATCTACAAAATTATTTTTTTTCTGCTGCCGCACATTTCTCCTTATTAATCCATAATTCGGGGGTTTTCAGATTGTCTGATGCATAACCGGATACATTATCGCATCACAATTATATAATATTTATCAATAAAAAATAATAACAAAGATACATAACGTGTCAAAGTTCGCGTGTCGCATTTTAACTATATCTTACACTCATTTAAACTTTCACAACGTACCTACACCCATACTCGTATTTTAATAATCAGTAGGCTTAGCACATGATTGATGCAACAATATGTCGCGGCGAGATAGACTATCCGTCCCTCTTTTATTAATATAGTTAGTAAAAGACGAGAAATCTGTCTCGCCGCGACATACTGTCGCACCAATCATGTGCTAAGCGCGTACTGGTTAAAATACGTTCAGCGTCGTTGACACAGCGTCGTGTGATCATGAAAATCTTAACTCCTATTCCAATAACACAAATCATCATAATATCATCATTTCAGCGGTTTATCGCCCACTGCTGAGGATAGGCCTCTCTTCCTCTACGCCGCTGGTCCCGGTCCTGAGCTAACCTCATCCAAAAGTGACCACCAATCCAAATAACACACATAATGTAGCCAATATAATCTTATTCGTATGCCACTAGCATAAATTAAGTTCTTTTTCACGTTTTTGAGGCAACTGTTGTGATGCCGGCATGGCATAGGAGTAATTTTTTTTCAGAAGCCTTTTAAAAAATGGATTTTTTCTAAGAGTATATAGTTTTACCAAGTACACGTGTAAGATATTTACCTTATAAACGTTATGCGAAGAGATCTTGTATACATCTGCAAGACTAGGTACTTATAAGTTCTTAAATATAGTCCAATACGTTTGTACGCTTGCCTTTCTAAGGGGTTCATTCTTAACACGTTCGACGCCGGTGACACAGCGTGTGTGACCAACAAAATCTGATTTCTATGCCAGTGACACACATACGTGATCAGAGTAACCTTATTCTTATGCCACTAGCATAAATCAAGTTCTTCCTTCTATGCCTGTGCCATAGAAATACGAACGTTTTTAGCACAAGTGCTGTGTCACTGGCATAAGAGTAGGTACAATCTGTTCAGTCACACATGCGTGTCAATGGCATAGGAGTTCTATCTGATAATTTCGATTGGTATAGTGTTAGCGCTTAGTGAAACAGTACTGGGGGCGAACGTGTTAATCAGAACCCTTTATTTTTTTTCCTTTAATTAGTTTTTCGGTCTGTCGACTGAGGTAGGCGACCCGCCCTAAGACATCGCATCACATTCTTTTGCTATCTCAGTCCACTGCTGGACGTAGGCCTCTCCTATTAACTATGCGTATAGACGCATTAGGAGGTAAATGCCCATAATCCGCTGAGCAAGCGGATTGGCGATCGCAGTAATGTGCCCACTATGCTGACGCTGCTGCCCATCATCAATCAAATCAAAATGGTCAGTGACACTTCAACCCTTTAGTCGACTCTTACGACACCCGCGGGAAGGCAAATGTGTTCTTGCTGCCGTCACTATACGGCTGAAAGTAAAATTATTACTCTATTACTTTACTTACCATATTTAGCTCCGAACGACGCCAAGTCATAGTATTTGTAAGTCTTGCCATGGATGTCTACTGTGCGCAGGAGTTTATCGTAGGGGTTGGGACCTGTGTAGAATAATATATTAATATTAAACTTTTGAACTTGAAACTAAGTAAAAGCTAATATAAGTTGGACACCAGTATTATTTCTACCTAATATCTAGAGAACTTCTTTAAAATCAAAATATCAATAAACCTTGCGGTTATTGTAGACAGTACTGCAGCATCAGGAGTGAGGAGTTGGAGGTCAAGATCAGGCTGTTAGGATTTGATTATGCCAAAAATGCTTTACTTTCATTTAGACGTGCCTAACACTCTCGGTTAACGTGAGCAGTATGACATGCATGACAAAATAGGAATTTAATAGTATTCGACAAAATAGCCGCAATTTTGCAAAATGTATTCAAATTATACAATTTTCGCACCTAACTAATTATTTAAATATTTTTATATACACATAGTGTATTACTCGGAGTTTATAATATAAGATACTGTGGAAAAACGAATCTACAACAGATTTAAGTCTATAAAACATTACAGAACTTGTTTATGAAATCCCATGATAATATTAACGCAATGGGTTGATAAAGGTATACAGCAAAATGTTTCAAGGCCGGTATAACTACATATAACTAGTAAACTTGACCTAACAAACGTAATAATTATCAGAGTAGTAAAAATAATCAGTATAAAAGTATTACATAAATTGTAATCTTGTTATGTTATATCATTTATGCTGCTGGTAAACACATGACTTCAGATCTTTTTACATTTTTGTTAATTTTATTTTAGGTATACTTCGTTTTAATTTGTTAGTTATTATCATACGTCGCACTCCAGCGGGCAGTTTGGTGGCATGTCAAAATAATAGATAAGGTTCACAAATACATCAATTCATTTTCAAATAATCAGAAGTATTTGTACTTAGTATTTGGTACCTAGTATTTAAAATGTACAATTTTAAATATCTTATAAACTAAGGTAGTAAGTTAGTAAAGTACAATTTTTTAGTATTAATTCAATTTTAAATAAAAATACAATTTACTAGTATGTAAAATATTTAATTTACTTAAGTAGCTATGTTATGCGAATATATTATTAATATTTTTTCTAAATTGCCGGCGTTCTTCTTTTCGTTTAGGGTACAGGCGTACTTTTGACAATTTGTTCATAGTCTTATTTATTACATTAAAGGAAGACTACATTGGCAAATTCGAATTTTGCTATTATATTGTATGTTATTTTTGATCTCGGAGAAATGTGTATTATTGTATTTATTGTGTATTAATAAACTTAACTTCCTCTTCTACGCTGGCTATAGCAAATACACGTTTTGCTTCTTTTCAAATAATTGAAATAAACTGTTAAAAATACTAAACACATTATAATACTCGTAAGTTAAGATTTTTTTTGTAAACCTTACCTTGCCACGAAACTGCCCGCTAGAGTGCGACGTATGGTTATTATGTATTGTCATTTATAGGGTTTTTAAGTTAAATTGTTTTGTTTATGTTTTTTTTATCTACCTACTTTTATATACTTAAAGATTGTAATCACTACATAGTATAAAACAAAGTCGCTTACTCTGTCCTTTTATCCCTATGTTTAAATCGTTAAAAACATGCTACGATTTTTTTTTTAGTTTTTATATATAACGAAACAGTAAATGTGGGAGAATCTTAAGAATAACATAAAAGTTTATTTCAATTGACTGATGGCTGTCAAAATAAGTAACATTAGGATGAAATAAAGGTTGCAATACACTTGTTCAGTCACTAGACAATTTTTTTAATAACTAAACCCTTAAATTATAAATATTAGATGTCATATACCAAAGAAAAACGACCAAGATCACCTTTGTCCGAGGTGGGGATCGAACCCACGTACTCGGTCGGTCTTAAAAAGACCGATCGAGTGGCCGAGGGGTACAGGCATCAGCCGCGAAAGCTGAGTACGTGGGTTCGATCCCCACCTCGGACATAGGTGATCTTGGTCGTTTTTCTTAATATTTATAATTTATATAGTATTAAGTAGTGTGACTACTGGAGAAAAATTAAAAGTACAAATCAAAATATTTATTTAGTTCATAAATAATTTGATTTGTGTTTTCGCAATATGTTCAACTAAACCCATGTTTAAAAACAAAAAAAAAACATATTTTTTCTAAATGAACAAAGTCATTATACCAGGCAACGTCTTTTAATGTCCCATGTAATCTGTACAATTTAACGGAAATCAAAAACACACTGTATAGATCTAGTTACAGTACTAAGTTTTCTCTTAATGTTATCTCACGTAACATAGTTTTGTGATAAAGCAGTGTGTTTATAGATGTTATCTTATCATGGGGGCTACAATGATCTTACTCATACGATTCAGTTTAGGACCTAATCTGAATCGCTAAGTCTCAGACATAGAATAACTATCAAAAACTGATGAACAGAACCTAAATTTGATTGCATTAAGTCCATTAAGAGATGATGGTTGATCAAGGTTTTTTTAATTCTGGAGCTAATCTGTTATCTCCGAAAACATTAACTTTAAGAAAATAAATTCTTTTGGGACCCTATTAAGGTTTTTATAGACCCATTCAACAATACTGCACAGTATAGGATTTCAGGAAAATAAAATATCATCCCCACTTTGTTTGTAGGGCAGATTTTATTTTCTATAATTTTATTCTACCATTTTGTTGGCATGCTACGCAGATCAGAGTTTGCATTTAAATGGAACTAATTTATACATCGTAAAAACCTAATCAGACCTTTGGCCTTATTTATCAGACAACGGTGAGGTGGGCTTGACATTGATTGTCTAATATATCAGACTATTGCAAACCATGGTACATACAATAGGTGTTAATACTTTACAAATAGAATTACATGGCACCCTGCTTGGGTATGGCATTATTTATAAATTATCCTGCATATATTCTTCTATGGAATAATAAGTTTTTTAATAGATAAAGATATTTTTTGTATTGTTTTTATTTCGGAGGGCAACTTATTATATATTTTGATTGCACGGTAATATGGGCCTTTTATTTTTTACTACAGAACCCTAAATATATGCATACTTTGTTAATCTTAATACCATAACACCATAATTTAAAAACCTATGCAGGAGAAAGTATCCACAGCAATGAGACAAGTTAAATATTGTCAGCCCAAATACAACAATTTCTTATCAGATGGTCTAGATTATGATTTGAAACAATGATATGAAACTGCAATTTGACACTTTGCAAATTCGCAAATATTTTGACAGGTGGTACTGGAAAGAACTTCAACTGTTTTTGAAAGTAACCATAAAATTGTTATGAATGAGTTAAGTAATCAATGACTTGATAACATCTTGATAAACCAGTATAACTGGTAATTGCATCAATTACCAGTTACTTGTTAATATCAAAAAATACTCGAATTATAATCAACGGACGTGAGACCTATTTTATGACATGCAAATGGAATTAACCCTACATGTAACCTCGAATTACTAGCAGAACTTATTGGTAAGTAATTAAAATTCTGTTTGCAGCGACCAAAGGTTAAGTGAAGATTCGTGTTCCAGCAAGATCTTTAAAAAAATGTGCCGATCATAACATTGCCTTATCTAGAACAACTTTGAATGTCATGGGAAAATTGCACTATTTGCACTCATAGTAACTAATAGTAGGAAACAACTTTTACGATGCTATAGTTTTTAAATAAAAAAAAATACGTACCAGCCATGGTGTACGTTCTAAATGTCACGTAGAACTAGCGGATACGCAATGGAAGTTTGTTTAAAGCTCGGAATAAAGTCGAAAATCGTGAATATTGTGGTTATTCTAATTATCAGAATGACATTTGACTTGACATGACATTCGACATTCCCTTATCGCGAGACAGTTGCCCGTTGAAAAAATGTACCTTCGTCGTCATCATGAAGCAACTTACACATGTTAATTCATGTTGAAGTTTACAGCACAGTCAATATTTTATTAGAACATTTTATAAAAAATATGCAAAAGAATGCATCAGCGATTTTCGGCTTCTATTACGGCATTCACAGCATAGGCAGCAGGCAGTCTACTTAACAATCCATCGTGCTTGTCATAAATAAATGTTATTTCATTTCATTTCATTTCAATAACAACCATTTCTCAAGATTTGCTTCAGCACTAGTTTTTTCGAAAGCAACTGCCATCTCTGAATTTCCATTCAGAGGGGAGATTAGATCTTATTGAGATTAAGGCAATTTCCTTGGAATATTTCCCCTTCAAGTCTCATGATGGTTAAAGTAAGTTTGATTTTATATTTACTACCTACTTAGTAGTGCCACTGTAGGTAGTGATTTACGTTCTGCAAATCTGAAGTAGTAATGAACTTGAACGGTTGATTATGGTTATTAATCGGATGCCCATTTAATTGGTATTACATATTTAAATTTGATTGATGAAAAGTAAGCACGTAGTAGTGATGCGCATTTCACCTTTATGTTCAGAAAAAAAACAATAAGTGCATTCAAAGATCAAACCATCTGTAGGACAGATTTCGACTCGTTTTATTGAGAATTGATAAGTTAGAATCAATTATTACATTTCGATTATTTATAAGCATATCAGTATCACATGTTCCACAAAAAACAATGGCAATAAATTATACAAAATGTACTAAGTTTATCAAAAATAATAACAAAAAAAATTGTCATAAATTTTATTTTCTGCTACCAAGAGTAAACTAGAAGTTTTTTTTTTATGTTGTTGAATTTATTGACAGTAATTAATTATTGAGAGCATAGACTTATTAATTTATCTGTGATTGAGAGTGTAGTAATTGCTTATGACAAAAGCCCCAGAATCAATTTCCCTGGCAACACGTAATTTGTCATGTCAAGCGAAGCGAAACCCGAAAAAAATTAAAAAATATCCGTTGAGTGCCTTTGGAGTGTATTGTTCTGATGTTTTAATAGTTTTTACGATTATTTATTGATAATTAAGTTATAAAATGGCGACTTTTGATTTGAAATCGTTTAATTCGGCGCTAAGCGAAACAAACAAAGTACAAAGTGGCGTTGACTTCACTGGGAAATCACTTAAATTGGACACCGAGAAAGACGGTAAGCGTCACTTTTCTATTCCTAAATTTGTACTTAAATATTGAGTACAAGCTAATAAAACTTATTACGTAATATATCAGTGTAATAGACGTTTGTTTAAGTTATTGTTTAATAAAATTCTAACCTCTAATCCTTTTATCACGTGTTTATTGTATTGTTGTCTTTGTTCATCGTTTCGCCGCGTTCATTCTACCTAACTTATTTTTACCTTGACGATGTAAATAAAATAAATATAATATAACTCATTACAATATTACATGCTATTGCGAAACTCGATCTATTATTTGTTTTTACCTATTGTGATGGGACTGAGTAGGTTTGTCAGCCTCTGTAGCCTAGTGGGTAGTGACCCTGCCTACGAAACCGGAGGTTCCGTGTTCGAATCCCGGCGAAGGCATTCTTTGTGTATTTATTTATTTCAAATATTTGTTCCTTGGTCATGGCTGTCTATGTATTTAAGTATCTATAAGTTTCAAGTATCAATTTATTATATTTATATTGTCGCCTGGTACTTAATTGAGCATACCATAAGGCTAGGTTGATTTGTGTAAGATGTCCCAAGATATTTATTTCTTCATGGTACCTTTGTATTGGGTACATCTTTTGGTTGTTGATAAATTAAAAAAAAAGACAATTTTATTTTACTTATTAATTTCAAATTCAAAATTATTTATTTATCGGAATGCAGTACATTAAAGGTGTTTATTATTAATAAGATCCTTGTATTCAGCAAGCAAGCAAGCATACAAATATTTGAAAGCTATAGAATAACAATTTATAAATTGAACAGAATGTCCAGTGGCCTATTTCACCATAATTACAAGTCTGACAATTGTAAAATGTCACTATTACTGACGTCATAGGCCTCCGTAGGCTACGGCTACCGCTTACTATCGGACGGTCCAAGAGCTTGTTTGCCACCAACATAAAATGATTACTACCAACGTTATTATATCGTCAATAAACTGCTTTTTATTTTCCGAAACCCGTGACAATTGTCGCAATGTTTAGTACAATTTTCATTAAATCTTGACATGAGGTTCGGCATATGTCGGAATTTCGCTACAATTGTCGTGTTTTTTGTGACAATTGTAATTTTGCTTCGCAAAAAGTAGTTACATACTGCTGATTTATTAAAGTTCCTGCACTACATTTTAGTTTGTGGCAAACAAACGCACGGACCTTCCGATGGTAAGCGGTAACTGTAGCCTATAAACGTCCCCAATCGGAGAAACAGTAAATTTACAATTGTAGCACTTGTCAAGGTGGTGAAATTGGGGCCCTACTACTATTATACAAATGTCACAAAAATTATATAATTGTAATTTTTGTGACAGTGTGTAAGTACATAAATACAATTGCATCCGTTTCTTAAAATTTAAATAATCCTTAACGCTATAAAAACATGTATCCTGCAGCCATTTTGTTAAATATTGCTTAAAAATCCGTGACAATGTCCGCATTTTATAGATATCTACCTATCTTTCACATCTGTGAAAGGGGCACATATACATATTTGTATAGATGGATAAAATTTTTTACTTATTAAGGCACTGTTTGTAATTATGATGACTGGTCTAAATTTGGTGGCAAAGGAATACCTTCCCCCTCCAACAAAGTCCTGGATCCACACCTGGGTCGCGTTTTATAAAGTTACAATTTACAATTTCGCTGTTTGCCTCTCTTTCTAGCCAATATGTGCATGCGTTAGAGAGGCAAACAGCGAAATTGTAATTTGTAACTTTATAAAACGCGACCCTGCTTCCATTGTGGGTTTGGTTTTAATATTCTATGGATATTCTATGGTATTATCAAACAGTTTTGTGTCTATGACATAGACATTTTATTTCTTTTGATTTTCTGCCTCGTAAGCATAAATAACACAGTACAGTAACATAATGTTAATTAATACTAGAACATAATTCAGTTGAATAAACTAAAGAAATTAAAACTAATTATTAGCAGAATTATGTAGTTATGAACCTATAATAATAAAAAAAGATATATATTATGAATAAGAAGTAAACACATTGAAAACAGGCAGTTGTATAAAGTTGTAGTAACACAAGGAAAATAGTTTTAATAATTTTAGAGACAAAACATGGTATTTTCAAAGAAAGAATAGCTTTTTATGTATGACTGTATAGTTGTTAACTATACTCTCATAAAGCTCAGCCATACAAATGAAATATCCAAAATTAGTCATAAATTTTTATCTTCCCAACAGGAAAGTAAAGTTGATTTCACATTATCTGAGAATTTGAGGCAATAATTTTGCAACTCTGTTCTGTTCTAATTGAATAAATTTTAAATTCATTCAATTTGATCTCTAATAAATCCTAATTATAAGTTAAATCAACTCTGGCTAAATTAACTCATAATTAGGAGAAAGTTTAAAGTTCTTCACACATTATAAGGTCTTCGTACAATAACAAATCCACTCCGACGCGGCAGCAACTTTACTCACACTTTTGATGAGTAGTCAACTGGTTGATCCATCCAATGGTCATTAATAGGCAAATGGTTGCACATCACACATCAGTCGGAAATGCATTGTCCAGACAATGTGCGGTAAATGTGTGACGAACGTGTTGAAGTTGACCTTTAGACGACATTTAGGCATAGAATCAAGTTGCTGTTGACTTGTTAAAATGTGACCTTTAAAGGTATATTCAATTAAAAAACTTCTCTCCTTTAAATTCAACTTCATTTTCCAGCAAAAGATATAGTAGCAGCGATCTCAGCATGTCCGGACCTATACTACCTAACACTAACCGGCAACACCCTTGGCGTGGCAGCGGCTGAAGCCATCGCGAAGGCCCTGGAGTCCCATCCGGAGCTGAAGGTGGCTCGCTGGTCGGATATGTTCACCGGACGGATGAAGACTGAGATACCACCGGCTTTGGTATGTTCAAGCAAAATATTCTGCATGTATTAGTGTGCAAAACAAATGGATTGTCGTAGTCCTGCAAATGTCCTAATAAAGTATGGGAAATATTTTCTATGTATGCCTTCGTGAGCTTTGGTATGTTCAAGCAAAAAATTCTGCATATATTAGTGTGCAAAACAAATGGATTGTCGTAGTCCTGCAAATGTCCTAATAAAGTATGGGAAATATTTTCTATGTATGCCTTCGTGAGCTTTCTTATCAACACACGATAAAGTAGTACTACTACTGAAAAACACATCAAAATCAATAGGTTGTTTGACAAAAATTGTACATAGTTAAGGCCTGAAAAACTAAATCACGATCGCGTAAATATTGTTACGAAGTTAGTCTTATAAACTAGTAGTAGTAGTAGTAGCAGGGATCGGAACCGTTCTTCATTAACCATTTGATATTGTTCTTTAACCGTTATAAATTCCGTTCGTATTAGTAACGGTTAAATACGGTAACGGTTTTGTAAATGAACACAATATTTCTGGTTCACAATATTCAAGATGAACAGAAAAAATTCGTTCTTTCACATAACGGTTTTGACAAGAACATTATTTGATTTATATGAAAGAACAAAACTTTTCTGGTTACCGTTACTACAGATGAACGAAAAATAAAGTTCCGTGAACCATTATTAAACTGTTCGCGATGACGTAAACATGCCGCCACTCGCTCTCTCTTTTCCACACGAATATAGTTCGTATTTTTATTTCATTTCATTAGCCATTTAGGTTTGACGTGTGATATTGGCCGCATGATGAAAAAGGTTTAAATTGAATTAAGTGAAAGGATGCAATATGTGCTAGCAATTCTGGCGCCTCCTAGCGCCGTCGACGGGAACTTGCCTGGAAATTGGTTACCTGACAACGAGTTGACTGAGATGTCAATGTTTTTTCCGACATAATGTTCATAACAAATTATCATTTAAGTTTTGAGTATTAAGTTAAGCTGATGTCCAATGATATACGTAACTATGTTTATAATGGTAAGTTTGTGAGCTTTCTGATTAGTAGATATTTCTTTCTATGTTAATTTTAGAGTTTAATGAGAAGGAGGTAAGACGGAGGAGTAAGACGCCCGATGTTGGTCTACTACCGGCACCTGGCTTGTAATATGGGTTCGGCTCCTTGGTAATTAAATATATATACTTACTATAATAACCTGCATCATACTCCTATTACCTACGTAGTTATGGGTGCATCCCACTCGTCTGGAATAGTCAACATAGTGATAGGTACGATACGTGAATTGCTCAAGGAGACAGTTGCAGTTCCTATTATTTCCCTTAATGGAACCCCTATGCTTGGAGTCGCGTTCTATTGGCGTCAGGTGAGCTTAGCACAACTAGCAATATGGTGTTGCTGGCTACATTCCGCTGGACGCAAAATGACTTTGTCCCACAATTGTGTATTTTGTTTTGTTATGAAATCATTATATCGTAACTGTGGAATGTCTTCTCAAAAGGGCTTATTTCCACTTTGTCAATAGAGATAATTTATCTTATGGAAACATAGAAAAAATAACCCTTATTGCAAGAGTGGAAATAAACCCTTTTGAAAATACACTCCTTTACTACTTGTGCCTCGTGTACTTCTTAACCCTTTGCAAGCCGATCACGAACCTAAAGCTGAGTTTACACTTGCAAGTTATTGCCGCAAGTTTACAAAGCTTAAATGTAACTTTATAAAACGCGACCCAGGTCTAACCTCGGCTTAGCTCGTTACTTTCGCAGTTGTGAGCTTGAACTCTATTGACATCATAGTAAAGTTCAAATTTAAACGAACATTTCTTTTGCGAATGAAAGTATATTTTCTGTTTATCTGTCCATCCGTCTGTCTGTATGTCTGTTTGTTTCACTGCCTGTCTGATTGTCTGTCCGTCCGTCTATCCGGTCGTTTGTTTCCGCTTAGAAACATGTTTCGACCAGATACTCGTAGTATTCGAAATGATTGCTTTTACAATTATTCTGGGTGTATTTCTTAGGGTTCTGTAGTAAATTAGAAACGCTTACAGATTCGCCATGTCCATCCACCTGTCTGTCTGTATGGCTGTCTGTATGTTTGTCTGTCTGTCAGTCTGTTTGTCTGTCTGTCTGCATGTCTGTCTGTCCGTCCGTTTGATTCCTCAAAATTATTGCTTTCTCAATTATTCTGGGTGTAAGTACTTTTTAGGATTCTGTAGTAAATTAGGAACCCTTGCATTTTGGCTCCCTCTGTCTGTCTGTATGTCTGTCTGTCTGTTTGTAAGTCTGTCTGTCTGACGGTCTGTCCGTCTGTCTGTCTGTTCATCTGCCTATCTTTCTGTCTGTCTGTTTGTCTCTCTGTCTGTGTGTCTGTCTATCTGAACGGACTGACTATCTGTACGTCCGTCTGTCCGTCCGTTTGTTTCCGCAAAGAAACATATTTTGACCGGTTATTACTTGAAATGGTTGCCTTTTTAATTATTCTGGGTGTAAGTACTTTTTAGGGTTCTGTAGTAAATTAGGAACCCTTACAGATTCGCCATGTCCGTCTGTCTGTCTGTATGTCTGTCTGTCTGTCTGTTCATCTGTCCATCTGTTGTCCGTCTGTTTGTCTGTCGGTATGTCTGTCTGCCCGTTTATTTCTGCAAAGAAACATGCATATTTCGCCCGGATATTACTTGAAATGTCTGTCTGTCTGTATGTATGTATATCTGTCTGTTCATCTGTTCATCCCTTTGTCTGTCTGTCTGTTTGTCTGACGGTCTGTCCGTTTGTCTGTCTGTTCATCTGTCGATCTTTCCGTCTGTCTGTCTGTCTGACGGTCTGTCCGTCTGTCTGTCTGTTCATCTGTCCATCTTTCTGTCTATCTGTCTGTGTGTCTGTGTGTCTGTCTGTCTGTTTGTCTGTCTGTATGTCTGTTTGTCTGTTCATCGGTCCATCCTTCTCTTTGTCTGTCGGTCTGTATGTCTGTCCGTCCGTCTGTCCAACCGTTTATTTCTACAAATAAACATATTTCGACCGGATATTATTTAAAATGGTTGCCTTTTCAATTATTCTGGCTGTAAGTACTTTTAAGGGTTCTGTAGTAAATTAGAAACCCTTACATTTTCGCCATGTCCGTCTGTCTGTCTGTATGTCTGTCTGTTCATCTGTCCATCTGTTGTCTGTCTGTTTGTCTGTCGGTCCGTCTGTCTGTCCGTCCGTCTGTCTGCCCGTTTATATCTGCAAAGAAACATATTTCGACCAGATTACTTGAAATGTCTGTCTGTCTGACGGTCTGTCCGTCTGTCTGTTTGTTCATCTGTCGATCTTTCTGTCTATCTGTCCGTGCGTCTGTCGGTCTGTCTGTCTGTCTATCCGGCGGTCTGTCCGTCTGTCTGTCTGTTCATCTGTCGGGCTTTCCGTCTGTCTGTCTGTTTGTCTGTCTGACGGTCTGTCCGTCTGTCTGTCTGTTCATCTGTCGATCTTTCCGTCTGTCTGACGGTCTGTCTGTTTGTCTGTCTGTTCATCTGTCGATCTTTCCGTCTGTCTGTCTGTTTGTCTGTTCATCTGTCGGTCTTTCTGTCTATATGTCTGTGTGTGTGTCTGTCTGTCTCTCTGTGTGTCTGTATGTCTGTCTGTCTGTTCATCTGTCCATCCGTCTGTTTGTTTGTCTGTCGGTCTGTATGTCTGTCCGTCCGTGTGTCCAACCGTTTATTTCTGCAAAGAAACATATTTCGACCGGATATTATTTAAAATGGTTGCCTTTTCAATTATTCTGGCTGTAAGTACTTTTTAGGGTTCTGCAGTAAATTAGGAGCCCTTACATTTTCGCCATGTCCGTCTGTCTGTCTGTATGTCTGTCTGTCTGTCTGTTCATCTGTCCATCCGTCTGTTTGTTTGTCTGTCGGTCTGTATGTCTGTCCGTCTGTATGTCTGTCCGTCCGTGTGTCCAACCGTTTATTTCTGCAAAGAAACATATTTCGACCGGATATTATTTAAAATGGTTGCCTTTTCAATTATTCTCGCTGTAAGTACTTTTTAGGGTTCTGTAGTAAATTAGGAACCCTTACATTTTCGCCATGTACGTCTGTCTGTCTGTATGTCTGTCTGTCTGTCTGTCTGTCTGTTCATCTGTCCATCCGTTGTCTGTATGTTTGTCTGCCCGTTTATTTCTGCAAAGAAACATATTTCGACCGGATATTACTTGAAATGATTGCCTTTTTAATTATTCTGGGTGTAAGTACTTTTACAGTCTGTCTGTTCGTCCGTCCGTCTGACTGTCTATCTATCTGTTGGTTAATCCTTCTTTCCGTCCATCTACCCTTGGATCCGTCTAGACATAGAAATAATTCTTAATAATCACAAAAAAAAACAATGTCCAGTAACAAAAAATAAAAATAAATTACGCGTTATTTCCGCAATTGTGATTAAGAACTCTGTTAACAATATTTTTGAATTCAAATTTAAACGAGCTTTTTTGTTACTGGCTGTGAAAGCGTTAACACTTTTTCGTTAAAAAAAAACTAGTTACGATCGGGCAAAGTTCAAATAAAAAAATAAAAAACCCTTATAATTTCGCCATGTCCGTTTGTCTGTCCGTTAGTCCGTCTGTCTATCTGTCAGCATACTCTTCTTAGCATGGTACTAGAGTGTGCCAGCGCTCTATCAGTCTTCATCTATCGTTTCGTGCGTTTGTCCGTCTGTCTGTCCGCCCATTGCTTAGATCAGTGACCATTTACAATTTGTTGTAGGTAACTATACATATTAGTTAAGCCGACAAACTCGAATAATAAATATCCAAAAAAAAAACTATTGGAGTTCCTCCTCTACACGTAAATACAATGTGGGGTATCCGTGAATAGGTATTTCAAAAAGAGTAAAGGTATTTTTCAAATTCACTATTTCGAAAAATATGAAAAATATCTTACATATTTGGCTTAAGGAATGCTGATAGATAATACTAACTATCCTGAACATAATTGGTCTAGCCAGTTTCGACCAACTACGGAACGCTATACTGAGCATGGATATACATGCACTTGGCCGGTTTTTTTCCTCATGCGCTATTTTTAGGATTTCGTAGTAAATAAAAAACCCTTATAGTTTAGCCATGTCCGTCTGTCTGTCCGCAGCATAGCTCAGTGGCCGTTAGTACTAGAATTTGGTACAGGTATACATATTAATTATGCTAACAAAGTGGTAGAATAAAAACTTTGGTGGGCTGTGGGTTTAAAAATAAAACCATTTCGAACGTAATCGGCCCAGCCGTTTTCGAATAACTACGGAATCCTATACTGAGCATGGCCCGACATGGTCTTGGCCGGTTGTTTGATATTGTATTCTCGCCATTTTCCGCAACTCGACATCTAACGTGCCTATTTTGCGTGATCCCAACGCTGGCCAAATATTTTGCTGCCGCAATATTATAATATCACTTATATAATGGTGTTTCATACTTAATCGCTCAAATCAAACTAATGA
Organism: Thaumatotibia leucotreta; assembly: GCA_025490895.1. Classification (NCBI taxonomy): domain Eukaryota; kingdom Metazoa; phylum Arthropoda; class Insecta; order Lepidoptera; family Tortricidae; genus Thaumatotibia; species Thaumatotibia leucotreta. Next base: position 50,464 of record JALPQI010002239.1, read on the forward strand.
GGTGCCGTGTTCCACAGCCTTAAATACCATGGACCCTTTGATTTTAAGACACCTGAATGGATGCCTTGGTATACCAGCATAGAAGAAAGTGGAAGATGCCATGCCAGAGGACCTAACCCGCGTATGTGCCAGCCATCCTGGAACCCTTTGATATAGCAAGAATCCTTTTCCCTTTGAGATAGCAGTGATGAGTATTTGTTGCGTTGCAACCTCAGTGCGCAAAAGTACTCGTTATCATCAGAACAGAAACAACCGTGTTTGATATTGTATTCTCGCCATTTTCCGCAACTCGACATCTAAATTTTGCGTGATCCCAACGCTGGCCAAATATTTTGCTGCCGCAATATTATAATATCACTTATATAATGGTGTTTCATACTTAATCGCTCAAATCAAACTAATGAGGTGCCGTGTTCCACAGCCTTAAATACCATGGACCCTTTGATTTTAAGACACCTGAATGGATGCCTTGGTATACCAGCATAGAAGAAAGTGGAAGATGCCATGCCAGAGGACCTAACCAGCGTATGTGCCAGCCATCCTGGAACCCTTTGATATAGCAAGAATCCTTTTCCCTTTGAGATAGCAGTGATGAGTATTTGTTGCGTTGCAACCTCAGTGCGCAAAAGTACTCGTTATCATCAGATCGGCTGCGGTCATATACTCATATGCTGACTCCAGCGGCAGCGGTGAAACGCTGGAATGTGGAAGACCAAGCTAACCACGAATAAATAAATATTAATATATATAGTCTTTTTCCTTTTTTAGTTTTAGTAGGTACACACGCCAACCCAGTTAACTCTATCAAAGATTTCGATTCTGGACCGTGTACGTGTTTCACTTAGTCGATTTGACCAAACTTTGATTCGAAATATAACGCTTATTTTCAAATAGTCATGTCAAATCTCCATAGTACTTTAGCACTACATATATATCTGAGAGAAAGCGTTATTCTTCGAATAAAAGTTTGGTGAAACGCAGCCTTAGTTTTATTTTCAGTGACGTCTCAATTGTTTTTTCTTAAAATCTTGAATTGGTCCCGATCTGTCTTTGTCACCCATTCTTGATTCGTCATTTTAACTGGGGTCAACTATATCAACTTTGGTAATTTGTTGTATTGTCAATTTCATATTGCTCATTTAAGCCTTCGTCAACATCTTCTTTGGGTGTGTTGCTCTAACTACTATCTTGCTATACTATTATGCTAACTATAAAAAATTTGTGACACAATCAGAACGGCATCAATTTAAGAACTTGACATACGACGACTGAGTTCGTGAAATATAAATTGGTAACTTTCTACCTACATTATAGTAAAAATAAACGTTCAATTTATATTTCTCGAACTATACTGTACGCTTAGCACATGATAGAGGTGTGCGCCGATGGCCAAACCATCGGCGGCGGCCGCCGGTCTGAAAATGGCCGGCGGCGGCGGCGTAATCGGCGTGATCGGCGTAATGAAAGAGACGAGTTAAATTTTTAAAAAGAACGGTTTTATTCAAAATTTCTAAACAAAACATAAAGGAACTAAACATTTTTTCTCGCCGCCGGCGGTAAAAAACTCGCGCCGCCGCCGCCGACGCCGTGGAATCGGCGTGACCTTGACGAGGCATCACAAAATTACGCTTCTTTTAATACCGACAATTCAATGTTTTTAGATAGCTAAAATCGTTGTTAGCATCACCTTTCGAAAAACAACAAATATTATGGTTGTACAGTCGAGTACAAAGATATGTATACGCCTAGAAGAATTATGTATCTATTTACGTTATTAACCATGTAGTATTATTAGTTATTAAAACCAATAGATATACCTACTCTTAATGTTTCTTCCTGACGACGGAAACCACAGCGGACGATAACCAGAACCTTCATTTCATTTCATTTCATCTTCATTTGCTCTCTTATCACAAGCCAGCCAGCGCAGTTTATGTAACTAAAAACTTTAAGATATCGAATAAATATATATATTTTTTTAATTTTAATTTTTCAAGATGTGGTTTGAATCCTTAGGGAGGAAGGTAAGAGATTTTGTGAAATTCAGCGCTGGGGCAGTAAGGCAAAGTTTTCGGGGGAGACCTTAGGGCATTTAGGGCTCATGTAGTAACGACGTGAAAACCCAGCCGTCTTTTCGTCAGAGAAACGGGCTCTAAACCAAAATCAGTAAGCGCGTACGACGCGATCTCCGGTGCTCCAATACTCTTTCGATTGAAATAACGATCGTCAGAACCGGAGGACAAAGGTTTTCGTACAATCTCTAGGACTCTAGCAAGAAGCCACCTGACGAAGATGACTACAGCTCGTGGAGAAGTCGTTACTTCGAAGCTGGCAGTCCTTTCCGAAGTAGAAGACTTCTATGGTTCATTATACGCTTCGCATAAATCTCGACCTGATCTCTAAAATGAGGATTCTAAACCCACTTTGATACGCCACTACACCGAAGACCTGCTAGAAGTCAGTATCGGAGAAATCGAGGTCGCTCTTGGGCATCTTAAAAACGGAAAAGCCCCTGGATAAGTAGGATGGCGTTACAGTTGTTAAAAGTAGGAGGTAAACCCGTACTGAGGGAGCTCCAATACTCCATCCAAGCTTTTCAACGCTGTCCGATTCGAAGGAAGAACTTCGGAGGCATGGAGTACAAGGGTGATCGTCCTGTTCTTGAAAAAGGGAGATAAACCTCTAATGAATAAATATCGATCCATTTCTCTTCCAAGCCATGTCTATAAGCCTATAAGAGTGATCACGACCCGTCTTGAGCGGAGACTCGGCGAATTCCAACCTCCGGAACAGGCTGGATTTCGGAGCGGATACGGCACCATAGACCACATCCACACAATGCGGAAAATTATACAGAAGGCCGAGGAGTATAATCAGCCTTTGTGTGTAGCATTTGCGGACAATCAGAAAGCCTTTGACTCGATTGAGATCTGGTCTGTTCTGGAGTCCTTGTAGCAATGTCAAGTAGATTGGCGATACTTTCAAGCGATACGATGTCTCTACGAGGCCACCACCATGTCCATCCAAGTACAGAATCAGCAAACAAATCCTATACAATTGATTGCATAGAATCGTGACACAAGGGGACGTTATCTCCCCGAAATTGTTCTCAAATGCAATGAAGGACATGTTTAAGATGCTAACCTGGAAAGGACGTGGCATCAACATTGATGGCAAGTACGAGAGGTAGTATATATACCTCGGGCAAACATTGCAGATGGGTAGGAACAACTTCGAGGATGAATAGGTGAATAGAAGAATTAAGCTAGGTTGGGCAGCATTTGGGAAGCTACGTCGAGTCTTCACATCGTCGATCCCAATTTCAAAAGTCTTCAATCAGTGCGTCCCACCCGTCATGACGTACGGAGCCGAACGTGGACACTGACGGTACGGCTGGTCCACAAGTTTAAGGTCACTCAGCACGCTTTGGAAAGGGCTCTATGGTCGGCTTCTCTCTGCAGGATCGAATCAGAAATGAGGTTATCCAGCAGAGAACCAAAGTGATCGATATAGCGTGGAGCGACGATTTGGCAGGATTGAAGACGGTTGCGTGAAATTAGGGAGGCCTATGTCCAGCATTGGACTGCGATAGGCTGATGATTATGTATTGTTAAGTGTGAATATTTAATTATTTAACGATAGTTAAAGAGCATTTAAGGGGTCCATATTGGCACTTATACAATTTTTTCTTCGAATATTTTTACTAATACCGTTTTTTACTCATAATCATCATTACTCCGAAAAATTTTACTCATACTTTTTTTCTTACTAAAAATTATACTTCTACCTACAATGTTCATAACGATTTTTATTTCGAAATTTTATCCTCCTAAAGTCGTCAAGTAGATTAATCTATACTCATAAAGTTATTTGAAATAAATTGTTTATTTATAAACATTTTCCCATTAGGTTCACTCTGTTGTGGTATAATTATTTTATGAATAACATAAACTATGTAGTCATAATGGGCTTTGTGCAGAAACTGTTGTGACATACTCAACTTTAGCATATTTCTTTGTGGCAGATTTCGAGTTGTTCGAATATTATTCGAGCATAATTTCGATGCTCCTATTTATGTTGAGCCATAATCTGGATGTGCATAAAAAGTATCGGCACAGTTTGTTTTAGCATAACAGAGAAGAAATAATTACAACCTCTCAATATAATCGAGGTAGTAGTAATATTCTATACGTTACTTACTGTGTTAATGAGCTGAGTACTTTCTAGGTTGCTAAAAAAAAATAACCTCGAAGACTAAGGCGGGAGCAAAGCTCCCGCCTTAGTCTTCTAACCTAACCTATCCGAGTCGGATCTGCCCCGAAGGTTTTGTTCGCTCGCTTCGCTCGCTCACTGCAGAAATTTTCACCCTCACAGCAAATTCTGCCTGACGAAAAAGACAAGTTTCGAACATGTGGAGGCTACATGCTCAAAAAAAAATGCAAATCTAATTTCTGTCTTATAACACTCGGCGTAATTAATGATATGCCAAGATAGTTTCGGACAAAATAATATTCGAAATATTGTTATTTAAGCCAAGTGATGTTTCTGTCTCATTAAGTTGAAGCCAAAATAGATTATACCAAGTCTGTTATGTCCTAAGCGTTTCGGACAAAAAAAGTTTAGAGGGAACCCGTTTGGTACAGTACCTACTCTGCCACAACCTGATTTGTGTGTGACTAGTTTACAGTAATAGTACGATTTATATTTAATTAAACAAAAATAATTCATACACAAAACCAGTACAGATAAAAATAAATACCTATAACATTAGAATATATAGCATAAAATAAGTATAGTGAAAAATTATATAAACATAAAAGTTAGTACTAAAAATATGTATGAAAAACAATATTATGAACATAAATAATTCTATGTGATGATGATTATGAACAAAGATTATTCTAAATACCGATCATTATGAAGTTAAATTGTATAAGAAAAATTTTCGGAGTTCCAATAATCTAAGTTGCAATTTTATAAATACTTTGGCGCACCCGCATTTAAGTCAATCTCACTGATAATTTGAGTTTTGCTATGGAAAATTTCGGTCCTTGCTATTAACTCTATGAACAACGGTTTTCAAGGCCACGCCGCCGATCAATTTTGACCGGCGCGCCGCCGCCGGCTATTTGGCCATCGGGGCTAATATCTACTGCTGCGTAACATTAAGCGTGCGTTCCGCGTCCACTCAAAATGGCTGACTGACTCCCCGCGCTTTTGGTGCTGGGCTGCCACCTGCTCGGCGTACGGACGTCCCGCACCCCGCAGCCCCCGCACCTTGCACTCTTGCGCCGTTGACAACGTTTATATTGCCTGTATCGCACACGTTATTTATTGTTATCTCGTTATAACTACAAAACAAACCACGGAAAGTGTTCGCTTCTTTATTTGTTTGGCATGTAGGTAAATTTGCTTTATATTAAATAAATTTTAGGGTAATGATGCGTGATCTACCTAAGTACCTACGCGAAGTGTGAGAAATATAATCTAGGATACTTCTATTGACGTGTTGCACGCACGTCACGTGTGTTGTACGCACACAAAGGAGATAAAAAAAATTAAGAATTATTGTCACGCCGATTTCACGCCGGTGAAAACATCGGCGGCGGCGGCGTGGCTAAAATGACCGGCGGCGGACGCCACGCCGATCGGCGCACACCTCTAGCACATGATTGCTATGTCAGTATATGTTATCGCTACATGTATAGATTTTCTATCTTTTACCAATAATATGAATAAAAGGGAGATGGATAATCTATCTCGCGGCGACATATTGTCGCACTGAATCATAACACTAACCTTTTCAATGCCACGGCAAAAACAGCAGCTGTCACTCCATCCACGCCACCAAAGTGTCACAAAGGAATTTGTCAAAAACTATAAGCAAGTGCGACTAGGTCTCTATTGATCTGTGACTTGTATATCGGTCTTTGGCGTTGAAACAGTGTAACTAACATAACCGTTATCGCTGTCCACAAGGTTTCAATTAGATTGGACAATGACTGATATATTGGTAGGTACTGATTAACAAGAGAGTTTCAACGCCAAAGACTATTTGTAAGTCACAATCCACAAAATAATATGTAACTATACACGTGCGTAAAGTTCAAATTTAGCTTTTATAGTTTTACGTGGCGTTGAAAAGGTTGAAGCAAGTCACCAGTCTCACGACTCGCAGTCAGCTATTTGGAATATAGTTGATTTTTGTGGTAAAACATGTTAGTTTATTGGTGTCAGCAAATGACATTGCATTTATTCGTAACTCTTACACGCATCCAGTCCAATTGCCTTAATCATAAAACATCAAGACACATTAGTTAACTGTGTTGGCGATGAAATGATTATATTTAGCTATTTTTGTAACGAACAGGTTGTGTAGCCAATATGCCAATCGCTAACATTCAGTCGCGAACGAAACTCAACTGTCTTCGTCACACCACCAATAAGAAAGAGTGACAGAGAGAAAACTACGATACACTACCTGCTCAGCGTAGCGTAGCGATTGGCACGTTAGCTAACATAGCTACGGACTCAGATCTATCGACCTCTTTTGAAAAGCAAGTTCAGTTTCTCAAAAGAGGTTGGTGACAGATTGCAAACTCTGTTGCCAAACTTAAAGAAATCTGCATTAACAAGCAACTCGCAGCTACGCGTCTTTTTTCAATTGTATAGATTAAAAAGAGAAGTGTGGCGGCAAGTTGATGTTAAACACAAGATATGCTAGCCTTGCTATAGGAATTAACGTGACTGTAATCATAACATTACCTCCTGATAACAGTAGGTAAGGACATTTTTTCGCCGCCAATGAATTGATATAACTGATAAAATATATGTTCGTTTAACACTACGAAGCTGATACTTACTTTGTTGAGTTAGTTGTTTACATGCAATTTGTTGCTTGGCGTGTGTTGCTCGCTTTTATTTTTTGACGTGGCGGTGAAAAGGTGAACGAAAAGGTGCCACTTTGTCACTTAAATTGATGGCTTTTCCTTTTGACATAGGATTTAAAACAAATTGGCAGATTGTAGTGTATTGCGTCCTTTTTCCTTAACTACGTTCGGTTATGCGTTTAAATTTGGAACAGATTTTAAAATTCTAGTGGGTCTCTATTCCAGTATCCATAAATATGAAAATAGTAAACGACACGAAACGTCATTTCAATACGTTTTCCTTATACAAGCCATACGACATTCAATCTCGATTAATCGGAGAATAGGCACCACATGTGATTCTCTATTTGTTCAAATCAATTTTGACAGGAAAACCACTATTATTCCGTTCCCAAGAACACTAAACGTAGCGTTCGCGGCCAAAAACGTTTGAAAGAACATTAACCGTAACGGAAACTTTATAAGAAGAACATGACATGACAGTTCATCTCTTACAACAGAATTAGGAAAACCGTTATTATTCCGTTCGTTGAGAACAGAATCGGCCATTAAGCGTTCCGTCAAAGAACATTAAGAAGTATCGGTTAATGAGAACAAAAACTTTATGATTATGGTTTGGGGTTGACGGATGGTAACGGTTTGAAAATAATAATGGTTTCCGATCCCTGAGTAGTAGTATCACTCTTTGATATACAAAACACAGATTACATGAGATTTACAAAATGATAGCCGAAGTACAACAGCGACCTTATCCCTATAATGGATTTCTTCCAGTTAACCTTTGAGTAGATGAGACTAAACTATGTGGTATACTCTGTCCAAAAACTTACACAATACTCGGCAGCAGTCAAAGGGGGCAAATTTATAAGCTATAGGTTCGTATTGTTAGCTCATAGAAAATTTTAATTTGTTGCCCAAAGTTGTTTCACAAAATTTAATTTAAATTATAAAGATTAATTTTGTTTTCATTATGTCTTTTATCAATGTTAGTCTTCTTGTTGTCAGTATGTTTGGAATAACTGCTCCGTCATGAAAGCCAAATAATTGATGCCGCGTATGGACATGCTTGTGGCACGAATCACAGAAATTATGACTTTAGCCCTTAGCCTTCCCATTACAGTACTAAGGAATCTGTCCCAAGGTCGGCGATTGCTTCACCAAGATATCTGGTGAATGCGGACATTTGTGGAGCGAAGAGTCCGATGGATGTAACAAGAGGGGTGAATGTAGAATGACGCTTCTCGTAGGCACTCATAGTAATAATTCGCCTCAAATGTGGGTTATTCCCACCTGTTACCACCAACTTGACACCAGTGGTAACAACTGGGAATTTTTTCCCACCTGTTACCACTGGGAACAACTGGGAATTAAAATTCCCAACTGTTACCACCAAACTAATTGGTGGTAACTACTGGGAAAACGAATTCCCAGTAGTTACCACCAATTAGTTTAGTGGTAAGAGATGGGAATTAGAATTCCCAGTAGTTACCACTAAGTTAATATTTAGTCCTATTGCAATAGGATACCTTTACCTAGTAGCTATAAATTCTGTTATACAATGGTAACAATTTCCAGCGACTATAATTATTATAAAATGTTATACTACAAATAAAGACGAATCACACTGATTTTTTATTCAAAACAAGAATATTTCAATATTTCATTTTTCGTGTAAGTACCTAAAACCTTGTAGTAGTTATAACCTTGTAATAATCTTAAAAAAGGATTGAGATTCGTAATCAGCTATAAATTCTGTTATACAATGGTAACAATTTCCAGCGACTATAATTATTATAAAATGTTATACTACAAATAAAGACGAATCACACTGATTTTTTATTCAAAACAAGAATATTTCAATATTTCATTTTTCGTGTAAGTACCTAAAACCTTGTAGTAGTTATAACCTTGTAATAATCTTAAAAAAGGATTGAGATTCGTAATCAGTTAAAACAACACGATGAAAAATGAAAGTTATCCCTTCTACGAGCCGGATACCCGTCATCCTTTTTTACCTGCCCCTGTGATAATCAAGTCAGTTCACTTACAAGCGTGTAAGAAATAAGTGCAAGTATGGATATGGACACATTAAATTTTATTAAAAGAGGGCGAGGGACAGTTTTATTATAGGTACGGAGGTTATGAATTATGTAAAACGTAAACATCCATCTGGTCTATTTGTGTGGGTTTACTTCAAAATATCGTTTTAAAAATGTATGTACTAACGGCTGTATAAGTGCGTTACCACTTTATGAATGAATTCATTCATAATGTGGGAACGCAGTTTTGCAGCCGAGTTCTATACCTACAACCGATTGTTATTATTTTCTTCCTCAATATTACTTACCCTGAAAACACCTTTTTTCTTGCGATGTCGGTTTAAGTGTTTAAATTACTATATTTTTTAGACAGTACCTACTTTTTTGACAAAACAAGAAACAAAACATACCTTAAAAGAGTGTCAAAATACTGGTAGCTTTCATTTTTGGTTTCCATTTGATACTACAAAAATAATACGCCAAATTCAATGTTAAAAGAATAAGAATATTTTAAAACAGCTATGCGATGCGCACATAAATATACCTATTGTATAAATACAATGTCTAAAGAACCGACTAGGTACTTCGAAATTAAACAAAACAACTGAGTGCTATTTAGTTCTGAGAAAGAATTATAACAATGGGAAAGTATACTTATCGTTTGAAGCACCGCCTGCCGCCCTGCCACACGTGTTTTGCAAGTTTTTACTAAGAATATAATAGTTCTTAATATTTTTGGTTCAGATTCAGAGTAGGTAATACTGACAACATATTTAAAAAAAAGTTTAAAAAATATTTTCAAAATGGATTCATTTTTTAGTATAATTCGATGGTTAATAAGATATTTTATAAATAAAGTAATATTCATAAAATTAGCTCCTTATTAATAACTGGCAAAGTATTTGGTGTATATTCTATTAAAAACAAGCACATTACTAGTAAAGTACTTGGTGGTAACAACTGGGATTTATTTTTCCCAGTAGTTACCACTAAAGTGATTGGTGGTAACAACTGGGAATTCTTTTTCCCAGTAGTTACCACCAAGTACTCTGGTGGTAACAAGTGGGAAAAAAATTCCCAGTAGTTACCACTGGTGTCAAGTTGGTGGTAACAGGTGGGAATAACCCTCAAATGTCAGCCCCCATAGCCTAGTTGGTAGTGACCCTGCCTACGAAGCTGGAGGTTCCGAGTTCGAATCCCGGTGAGGGCATTATTTGTGTATTTATTTATCACAAATATTTGATCCTTGGTCATGGCTGTCTATATATTTAAGTATCTATATGTATCTATCTTATATATCGTCGCATTCGTCGTCTGGTACCCACATCACAAGCCTTTATTGAGCTTACCATGGAACTAGTTTGATTTGTGTAAAGATGTACAAAAATATTTATTTTATTTATTATTTTTTTAGGATACGCTCTTACCTAGGAGTCACAATCTGTCAATTTAAAACTTATTTAAACTATTTACAGCAAGCGCTCGGAGATGGAATGATAGCAGCCGGGGCCCGACTAAAAGTGTTGGATTTGAGTGACAACGCCTTTGGACCGATCGGTGTTGAAGGACTTGCAAAGCTGCTGCAAAGTGACGTGTGCTCCGAATTAGAGGTATGTAGGTGCATTCCACGAGAATGTCGGATAAATACAAAGAATTCATTTGTCACCACCCAAACTCTTCCCGCGGGTGTCGTAAGAGTCGACATCATGCTGAGACAAGCTCCTATTTAGCATCCATGGAACTATATAGTACATGTTTTTATTTTTTTTTTTTATAACATTTAGGTTAATTTTAAAATAGTTTTCTTTTTCTTTTGTCCTACCTCTGTATCATGCTTTTTTGTGATGCTGAATAAAAACTTTCTATGTCTATGTCTATGACTAAGGGGTTGAAGGGTCACTGACCATTCTTTGATAGAAGCTTGATGGGCAGAGTCAAACTCATCATAGGACACTTTACAGCGATCGCCAATCCGATTGCCCAGCGTGGCGATTATGGACATTTACCTCTTAATGCGTCTGTACGCATAGTTAATAGAAGAGGCCTACGTTCAGCAGTGGACTGAGATAAGGTCTTCGCACACTATAACAACTCCACGCCAACGCGGCAGCAATGCTACTCACACTCACGAAAATGAAAATGGATGCTCGATACACGTCAGTCGCAAACGCATAGTCGCTGCGTGGACAACGTGTGGTCGTTGCGTGACAAACGAGTCGGGGTTGACCTTTTAGTGTACGATGCGTAGGCCACTCGTCGTACTCTACTTTAATATCATTTTTTGAAATTAAACTTTGAACATATGACACAGGGCTTAAATTTCAATGATTAGACTTGAGTCGAGTGGGTGTAGAGTTGATATAGTGTGCGAAGACCTTTAGGCTGATGATGAGAAAATATATTGATGATGTGATATTCTTTTCAGGAGCTCCGTCTAAACAACAACGGTCTAGGCATCACTGGAGCCCGATTACTGGCCAAGGCATTATCGTCCCGGCCTCCGAAGCTAAGGGTCTTCATAGCTGGGAGGAACCGCTTGGAGAATGATGGAGCTACAGCGCTGGCTAAAGTTTTTGAGGTTAGTTTTAGTCTGTATATTGGTTACTCTGAGGATGGCCTGATACTTGGCAGGGTCTCAGAGACTCCTAGCATAGCCCTCTCCATTGCCCTTTGGGTGAATTTGAGTTTTATGAGGCATTATCGTCCCATTCACCAAAGCTAAGGACGTTCTAAATGCCGGGATGGAGTTAAATTTAATGAATGTTTGCGAGTTTATCCGTTTTCATAGTTTTATTTAGGGCTGATTTTTCAATCCCCAAATAAACCTATCCGTTAGTTAAAATTATCACTATCCTTTTCTAAAATCATTAGTCAAAAAAGGACAGGGCTAACATTTATTTGACAGTTACTGTTAACTGGGGATTGAAAAATCAGTCCTTAATGAGATAATCCTCGCGGTACGGTGTTTACGGGTCACTTTGAGGTCAAAACTCTTTTGGCCAAAATGAGTCTTACTGACGGCATAGACTGTAGAATGTGTGGCGAAAAAGAGGAGACAATGAAACACTTGATGTGCGAATGTCATGCCGTCGCCAGACAAAGGATGAAAGACTTCGGAACCGGCTATCTAGAACCGAAGGAAATCAAAACGCTACCGCTTAGGTCCATCCTCAAACATATTGAGTTGATACGACAATCCCTGGGGTGGACATAACAGGGGGCAATTACACAAAAGATCCCAATGGGTCGAAGTGTATCCGTAAGGGCCCCATCAATAAGATAAGATGTTTTTAATGTTTTAATGTTTATTCGGGCACAAACGATACAATTATTCTTAAACATAATCACGCTGATTAATACATAAATCAATGAAGTTGCCACTAGTTTTTAACACGCATACATGATTAAAAAATGCGGAGTAACAAACAAATTCAACTTAACACAAAAGAAAAACAGACATTTGTTGGCAATGTGCGTAAAACTAAAAAGTACAATATAGATTAAGGGTAAGTATAATTATTATATTATAGATAAATCCTAATAATCCGTCTTACGTTCCAGAAAATGGGGTCGCTCGAAGAGGTAGCCATGCCCCAGAACGGCATATACCACGTCGGTATATCAGCCCTCTCGGAAGCCTTCAAGCACAATTCGAAGCTCACTTGTCTGAACCTCAACGACAACACCATCGGGCCCAAGGGCGCCGCCGCCGTCGCTGGAGCCCTGCCTAAGTAAGTAGCTTCTAGATCTTGGATGTTCGAAGCGGTTTTAAGGAAAACCGGTTTCGTTCTTTGTACAATTATCTTTTACCGGCTTTCAAAGGAACGGTATCATAATGTCCCTGCGAAATTAGCCGGTTTTTGAATAACTTATCAAATAAACCCGTTTATTTAGGTTATAAATGTAATCCTTACAGTTTAGACACTTTTCATGTGAGACCTCTGAAGGCCCAGTAGCCAAACTAGGACATATCTGGGTAAACCCAGCATACATTATGTATGGTATTATAGTAAGTAATTTATCATGTTATACCATCGGCATGTGTCTTTTCTCCTCGAGCCCTGTCCAAGTAAGATGTAGCTTTCATTGTCATATTAGACATCCAAGACAACATTACAGTATGTGTACTTGTAAAGTAACATAGCCTCAAAACGGTATACACCACGTCAGTATATCAGCCCTCTCGGAAGCCTTCAAGCATAACTCGAAGCTCACTTGTCTGAACCTCAACGACAACACCATCGGGCCCAAGGGCGCCGTCGCCGTCGCTGGAGCCCTGCCTAAGTAAGTAGCTTCTATATCTTGGATGTTCGAAGCTGTTTTAAGAAAAACCGGTTTTGTTCTTTGTACAATTATCTTTTACCGGCTTTCAAAGGAACGATAAAGTTCTTGTGAAATTAACCGGTTTTAGAATAACTTATCAAATAAACCCGTTTATTTAGGTTAGGTTAGATGGATATTGGATATTGGTTAAATGTTCGAAGCCGTTTTAAGGAAAACCGGTTTCGTTCTTTATAAAATTATCTTTTACCGGCTTTCAAAGGAACGATAAAGTTCCTGTGAAATTAACCGGTTTTAGAATAACTTATCAAATAAACCCGTTTATTTAGGCAGTAAACATAATTTAGACACTTTTCATGTGAGACCTCTGAAGCCCCAGTATCCAAACTAGGACATATCTGGGTAAACCCAGACAGATAGTAGCCATACATTATGTAGTGGTATTATAGTAAGTAATTTATCATATTATACCATCGGCATGTGTCTTTCTCCTCGAGCCCTGTCCAAGTAGGATGTAAATAGCTTTCATTGTCATATTAGACATCCAAGACAACATTACAGTATGTGTACTTGTAAAGTAATATAGCCCCAAAACGGCATATACCACGTCGGTATATCAGCCCTCTCGGAAGCCTTCAAGCATAACTCGAAGCTCACTTGTCTGAACCTCAACGACAACACTATTGGGCCCAAGGGCGCCGCCGCCGTCGCCGGAGCCCTGCCCAAGTAAGTAGCTTCTAGATCTTGGATACTGGTTAAATGTTCGAAGCGGTTTTAAGGAAAACCGGTTTCGTTCTTTATAAAATTATCTTTTACCGGCTTTCAAAGGAACGATAAAGTTCCTGTGAAATTAACCGGTTTTAGATTAACTTATCAAATAAACCCGTTTATTTAGGCAGTAAACATAATTTAGACACTTTTCATGTGAGACCTCTGAAGCCCCAGTATCCAAACTAGGACATAATCTGGGTAAACCCAGACAGATAGCAGCCATACATTATGTAGTTGTATTATAGTAAGTAATTTATCATATTACACCATCGACATGTGTCTTCTCTCCTCGAGCCCTGTCCAAGTAAGATGTAAGTAGCTTCTAGATCTTGTATGTTCGAAGCGGTTTTAAGGAAACCCGGTTTCGTTCTTAATAAAATTTTCTTTTACCGCCCCAGTATCCAAACTAGGACATATCTGGGTAAACCCAGATAGATAGCAATTTACATTATGTAGTGGTATTATAGTAAGTAATTTATCATATTATACCATCGGCATGTGTCTTTTCTCCTCGAGCCCTGTCCAAGTAAGATGTAAATAGCTTACATTGTCATATTAGACAACCAAGACAACGTTACAGTATGTGTACTTGTAAAGTAACATAGCCCAAAAACGGTATATACCACGTCGGTATATCAGCCCTCTCGGAAGCCTTCAAGCACAATTCGAAGCTCACCTGTCTCAACCTCAACGACAACACCATCGGGCCCAAGGGCGCCGCCGCCGTCGCTGGAGCCCTGCCCAAGTAAGTAGCTTCTAGATCTTGTTCGAAGCGGTTTTAAGGAAAACCGGTTTCGTTCTTTATAAAATTATCTTTTACCGGCTTTCAAAGGAACGGTATCTTAACGTTCCTGTGAAATTAACAGGTTTTAGAATAACTTTTCAAATAATCCCGTTTATTTAGGTTATAAATATAATCCGTACAGTTTAGACACTTCATGTGAGACCTCTGTAGCCCCAGTATCCAAACTAGGACATATCTGGGTAAACCCAGACAGAGAGCAGCCATACATTATGTCGTCGGCTGACAAGCAAAACTCACTATAAAAACTGTCACTAATCTTGGCAACCTCTTATGTCAGTATTAAGTCAGAACTGAGATACGAGCTTTATTTCAAGTAGGTATTTGTTACTTAGTGAGTTTTGCTTGTCACCCGACGATGTAGTGGTATTATAGTAATTTATAATATTATACCATCGGCATATGTCTTCTCTCCTCGAGCCCTGTCCAAGTAAGATGTAGCTTTCATTGTCATATTAGACATCCAAGACAACATTACAGTATGTGTACTTGTAAAGTAACATAGCCCCAAAAACGGTATATACCACGTCAGTATATCAGCCGTCTCGGAAGCCTTCAAACACAACGCGAAGCTCACATGTCTGAACCTCAACGACAACACCACCGAGCCCTGCCCAAGTAAGTGCCTTCCAGGGCTTTGTTACCGGTTATATTGTCGAACCGGTTTGACGCAATACCGGTTTCGTTCTTTATACTGTTAAGGTGCATTCAGACCAAGCGAACATTCGCTATTCTAACCTCCCACTCTACGAAATTCGATCGTTACGCAAAACGTGATTGGTTGATTTCGTAGAGCGGGGGATAGAACAGCGAATGCTCTTTTGGTCTGAATGCACCTTGATATTTAACCGGTTTTTAAAGGAGGGTTAGAATAAAGTGCTGTCAAATTATCCGGTTTATATTAAAAACTGGTTTATTATGGCGAAGGTCAAGTTGCCAACCTGTCACTTGACAGCTGTCAGTGTCACTTGTCAAATAAACCTGTCTATTAACACGTTCCGGGACAGAACGGCTGTAGCCGTAGCGTAGTCATTTGTTTCCTTTGGCCTATGACAGCTATGACGTCAGTGTGTCCGCGAATGAGTTAAGTTTACAATACATTTCTTGAAACGTTCGCGCTCCTTATGACAGTTCAAAGTAAAACCGATATTATATTAACCGCTTTTTAATCGAACGGGTATAACACCGAGATGTTCCCGCACCAAGTAGGAGTCTGATGAAACTGATGATGATCTTGGAGAAATTGGTTAAAAGTCGGGTTTTAACTTGGTGCTTATAGGTCAATCACTTTTTTATATCACGGGTTGCTATGGTTACGTTCTCCTGCGTCATCCTTAAAATCACATTAAAATGTACAAAACTTTGATTTTTTTATAGTTACCACTAGGTTCATTTTACGTCAGGTCGAAATCTTCGGCGGACCATAATTATGTACACGCCATACGATACAAGTGCGAAAAAAATAAAGTTCGAAACGTGTGGAAAAGCTCGACCGAAGGGGAATCTACATAAGTTACGAATTTCGTTTTCGCATATGTTTCGTACGACGTTTTTCAGTACATATGGCAAGCCGAAGATTATGTACTAGAGAGTAGTGTACGAGAGTAATGTACTATTTTGTTACAGATTAAAAAACCTGAAGGCCATTAACTTCGGAGACTGTCTTCTGAAAAGTAAGGGCGCACGGACGCTGGCGAAGGCGTTCAAAGATAACTCCACACTTTTAGAGGTTTGTGGTTTTTTCTTTTACTGCTAAAGGACCACACGTCAAAATTGCCCCTAGACCAACAAACATGAGAGCGGGGTCCAGGGACCGGAACCGTTATTTTCTCTATACAAAAGAACGGTTCTTTTTTCGTTCTTCAGCATATAAATTCTAAGTTAATGAAGTAATGTAAAAATATGATATTGTAAATTACATAAAATGTTGAGTAGCACATCATCATCATCATCATCATCATCAGCCTATGTTAGTCCATTGCTGGACGTAGGCCTCTCCTATTAACTATGCGTATAGACCCATTAGGAGGTAAATACCCATAATCGCCACGCTGGGCAAGCGGATTGGCGATCGCAGTAATGTGTCCACTATGATGACGCTGCCGCCCATCATCAATCTTGTAGAATGGTCAGTGACACTTCAATCCTTAGTCGACTCTTACGACACCCGCAGAAGGAGTTTTGGTGGTGACAAATGTATTCTTACTGCTGTCACCACACGGCAACCATATTGCATTTTATAGTCAAACATTGGCAGTATTAGAGCAAAAAAGTGTATTTGGCGGTCCGAAAATTGTTTACCAAATAAGACAACTAAAGATGAATAGGCTGTATCTTAACTACGTTTTAGCCTACTTTAAAAATGACCTTCTCTATTCGACAGTTTTTTTGTATATTTATGTTACTCGATATCTCCGAGAATCGTGAACCGATTTTCAATTATTTTTTATCTGGGTATAGCCCCGTGATCCCATTGGCACAAAGTCGGGATCTGATGACGGCACTTTGGAGAAATCGGTGTTTATTCTTTTTTATTTTCTGATTATTTTTTTTTGCAGTGTCTAGATCTCAGCCACAACGAGATCGGCCGCTCAGCGTGCTCGGAGCTAGTGGACGCGATCACACACCTCCCGGACAGCTGCGACCGACTGTGTCGCGTCGTACTAGCCGGCAACACTCTAGGTACACTACTCTCTCATCCCACAGATATATTTCTAGTGCTCGGAGCTAGTGACGTCACACACCTCCCGGACAGCTGCGACCGACTGTGTCGCGTCGTACTAGCCGGCAACACTCTAGGTACACTACTCTCTCATCCCACAGATATATTTCTAGTGCTCGGAGCTAGTGACGTCACACACCTCCCGGACAGCTGCGACCGACTGTGTCGCGTCGTACTAGCCGGCAACACTCTAGGTACACTACTCTCTCATCCCACAGATATATTAGTGCTCGGAGCTAGTGGACGCTACACACCTCCCGGACAGCTGCGACCGACTGTGTCGCGTCGTACTAGCCGGCAACACTCTAGGTACACTACTCTCTCATCCCACAGATATATTAGTGCTCGGAGCTAGTGGACGCTACACACCTCCCGGACAGCTGCGACCGACTGTGTCGCGTCGTACTAGCCGGCAACACTCTAGGTACACTACTCTCTCATCCCACAGATATATTTCTAGTGCTCGGAGCTAGTGGACGCTACACACCTCCCGGACAGCTGCGACCGACTGTGTCGCGTCGTACTAGCCGGCAACACTCTAGGTACACTACTCTCATCCCACAGATATATTTCTAGTGCTCGGAGCTAGTGGACGCCGTCACACACCTCCTTGTTTCAATTATAAGCCTTGAAACAACTCTCACCATATGCTACCGGCCCATAATAATCATAATATATGTTTCGAATCGATGTAAATGTATGATACTACCTTGTTAAAACAAAATGGATGGAAAATGGATATACACTGTACTCGGAGCATTCCGAAAGATTTTAATTCTGAATTCCTGACCATATTGTTATATAAAATTATATAAAATGTTATATAAAATTATATAAAATATAAATGTTATATAAAATTTCCTGGATTCGGCTTGGTTTCAAAGATAATTAACCTTTTTTCGAAATAAGTTTTTCGACGTAACTCGTCATAAAACTTCTTTTTGATTACAATGCTACCACAATGTGTTTTAATATTACCACACCTTTTGCCTGACAATCAAACAATAAGAATAGAATTGGCGAAATAACACGTGTCATAAAAAATAATTTATATAAATAATTTTAACAAATTGTTTTCTGATAAAAAGTACTGAAAATGTTGAAAAGTATCGAAAAAGTCTTAAAAAAAAAGATAAAAGAAATGTTTTTGGTGGTATTTGACATTAGTTTTCATAATATTTTTTGTTTATTTTGATGTCTACAATGCATAGTTAAAATATCTTACAATGCTCGCAAGCACCGTGTATACAAAACACGCCTTAGAAGTGTCTAATATTACTGGCTAAATTTGGTTTATTTTGATTTTGACATCAAAAAATTATGCAAAAATCATAAATAAAAATCATTGTATGAAAAATTGACTTTTGACAAAATGCTCCATAATACATCCAATTAAATTAAAAGTATCACAGTGATAAATTTTGACGACTTACTCGCGGAAATAGCGAAAATAATAAATCTTCTATTAAAGCAAGTTTTGTAAAGCTAGGCGTCCACAGACCCGAATCGTACGTATCGGACGCATCGCATTTAGTATTCTTTGTACAGAAAGTCATACAAGTGCGTCTACTGTTCTGCACCGTACGTATCGTAATATCAATGGAAGAAATGCGATGCGATGCGTACGATACGAACATGTGGACGCCTGGTTTATATGTAAATTTTCGTAGAACTAATTTTAAATCTGTTTTTTGACAGGCAACGCGGCC
The DNA here is from genome assembly GCA_025490895.1 of Thaumatotibia leucotreta. NCBI lineage: Eukaryota > Metazoa > Arthropoda > Insecta > Lepidoptera > Tortricidae > Thaumatotibia > Thaumatotibia leucotreta. The sequence continues at coordinate 69,678 of JALPQI010002239.1, forward strand.
AGTAAAAAGAGTTTGCAAGCGCGACTCGGCACGGCGGCAGAACTCACAGACGACGAAGGCGACAGTGGTGACGAGGATGATGATGATGATGACGATGAAGGTAAATACAGTCAGTGTTATAGTCTTTTAAAATTTCCAGGATGATACAAGTCTACGTAACAATATAATGCCACTTTTAATATCTTATATACAATGTGCCCATGAGGAAAGGGAAAAAAATCAACATCGGATTTCTGACCAAATTTGAAGTTGAAAATGTCATATGAAGTTTTCTGGATTCAGTCTATTTTAAGAGAAAATTTGATTTTTTCTTTAAACCATTTTAGACCGTTACGCTATGATGTCACGTCCGGGAAGCTACGACACATATTTTCGTCCAATATTCCGCAGTGTTTGAAGACGAAAGTCTTTGATCAGTGTGTGTTGCCAGTGATGACATACGGGACTGAAACGTGGTCGCTTACAATGGGTCTCATAAGAAGGCTCAAAGTCATCCAAAGGGCAATGGAGAGGGCTATGCTAGGAGTCTCTTTGCGTGATCGGATTAAAAATGAGACCATCCGCAGCAGAACCAAAGTAACCGAAATAGCTCTCCGAATCGCTAAACTGAAGTGGCAGTGGGCGGGGCACATTGCGCGTAGAACCGATGGCTGTTGGGGCGGGAAGGTTCTTGAGTGGCGGCCACGTACCGGAAGACGTAGCGTGGGTAGGCCCCCCACAAGGTGGACCGATGACCTGGTGAAGGTCGCGGGAGTCCGCTGGATGCTGGTGGCGCAGGATCGGTCATTGTGGCAATCTTTGGGGGAGGCCTATGTTCAGCAGTGGACGTCTTTCGGCTGATGTGATGATGATGATGATGATGACGCTATGATGAATGCATTTAGAAAACGATTTTGTTACCATGTTATCTTAGACTTGTCACACTTAATTGACACTTAAATGAACAAAAAAACCTTTACTTACCTAGCAAATGTAAAAAAAAACTATAAAGTGCTTTTTTTGCGATAGTTTCATTAATAAAATCCTTTTTCTGTGTATTGAGGCATTCAAAACTTTACAAAAATCTTTCAGATTTTACCAAAACTCATTCGACATTTTTGCTTCTTTTAACCTCAGGAATATGCTGTTAAGATTTATCCCTTTCCACATGGGCACCTTGTGTATAAAAAAGTATGAAAATGAAGTATGTTATTTGGGAGCTTTTCACTTTTAGGCACACTCAATTAGCGTGAAATTATAAACCTTAATTTCAGTCAACTTTGTAACAATCAAGCACTAATTTTCGATAAAAACTCGGTTCTGCACGGCAAGCACATCATGGGCGCGGGACGACAAAAACTGCGACATAGAGTTTTCTCGAGCTATGTCACGAATTGGTAGCACAACATGTGCGCGAGATAACGCTGACCCGCGATGATCTATCAAAGCGACATAATTATTTCGCTTGAAAGTCCCACGCGAGATATCCTCAAAATTCGTAGCACAAGTGTACCTTGAGCGATAAAATACATTGCGTTTTAATGTCAAAATGCGACAAATTGTCTTCGAGGTGTGAAGGTGGCGAGAAAGTCGAGAAACACATAAAGTTCGTTACGGATTGCAAATTTAGGCTTTCAGTCAAATTATTATTGTAGCTATGAGCTATGTATTGGTAGTTATGAATAATCTGTTTTAGTACAGTCAAGGAAATTGATTCGCGTACCGTCTTAAGTCTAAATTGTTGATGTCAACCGAGAACACTAAGGGTTATCTTTATTTGCAATACTAACATGACGTTTGTGCCGAGTAGTATGTTTACGAGCATTTCCGAATACACGTCAGTTTGAATGGTCTTGTCACTTGAATATTGATGTCAAAAACGACGAATTATATAAATAAGAATATGGCGGCAAATTAATCATCAATCCATCACGGTGACTTTGGACATAGACGTACTGAAAGCAGTGACCATAACCAATTGCAGGTCTACCAACCTGACCTGACGTAACGGATAACTCCGATTGGTTAAATCGAACATCAACGAAGTGTGTAAGGTTCAGGTAGCCAACATGATAAAAATGTGACTTCCATGACACATATCATCGTAAATACTACAGTGCCATAAACATAGTTTAGTGTTGCCAGTGGTTGCTAGAACTGCAGCGGCAATAGCGACGCCGTCACTGGGTCAGAAAAGTTTGTGGTGCTATAATTAAAAAGGTTGCAGTAACTCACCGACAGACGTCTGTGGAATGATTACAAAGAAAAATGTGAGATAGGTGTCAAACTTGCAACAGACAGGGATAGAAATATAAGTTCCTCCTTTATTATATATTGTGATAATGATAAGTTCCTGAAATGAATGTTTCTGCAACTTGTCCATCAAAATAAATTTCACAATAAAAAAAAAGTTTTTTGCTTAAAATGTTTAATATCTAGTATAAGCACCATAACAATCAGAGACAGCTTGTAGTCGGGCCGGCATCGACTCTACTATCCGACTACAAATATCTGATCCACGCAACGCCTCCCATACTTCGTGGCAGTGTCGTTCTAGGGCTTGCTTTGTCCTTTCTTGGCCATTTTCCCACATTTGCACCATAATACCCCATATGTTCTCAATGGGGTTTAAATCGGGTGATTTGCTTGGCCAATCAATTTCAATTATTTCAGGATGTTGACGAAACCAATTTTTAGTGACCCTTGCCTTATGAATTGGACAATTGTCGTGAACAAAGTGTATATTTGGAACTTCTTCCTGGGGATAAACGTTTCGCACAGTGGGAACCATGATTGTATCCATTGTTTCTACATAATCTATGGAATTGGCTCGCGAAGGTATCTGGGCAAGCTCGCCGACCCCCGCAGAAGATATCCACCCCCACATATTGACACTTATACGCCCTGACGCCCGGTTTGGAACAACATGATCTTCTGAATACCGCGTCCTGTCATATCTCCACAAACTCAATCGTCCGTCTTGTGATGAACGAAAGGATTTTTCATCTGTAAATATAACAGTGCTCCAATCAAAATGTCTGTAACGGCGTGCAAATTCAGCTCTTGCTATCTTGTTGGCATCAGTCAATGCTACTTTTTTCGCATGTCGCCTGTGGTGAATGCCGATACCGTGAAGATAATTTCGCACTGTGCGTAAGCAAACTTCAAATCGATCAGCAAAATATTTGGTTGGCGTGAAAGGATGTTCTTCATAACGTTGCCGCATTTCAATAACTTGTTCAGGCGTCAGACGCCGTGAACCGTGATTAAAACGTCGGCGATCTTCTGTATGGCCTTCTTCTCCATATCGAGTGATCCATAGTCTCACTGTTGTTCTAGACATATTTAATAACCGAGCTATATCTCGAATGCCGTGGCCCAGCTCATGTAATGTAATTATTTCACTTCTTCGTTCCGCGTAGTTTATTCGATGCATTTTTAGTTTTATTAGTTTGACTTTTGATTATGTCACCAATTTGACATTGCCAAAAAATATTTTTATAGTTAAATCGTAAAACTATAAATAGGTTAAGGTTATATTAACTAGACAAAACTGTTTGACATAGCAAAACAAATCGAATGATGTTTATATAAGGTTGAGGTTTGCATAACTATAACCCGATCATGTGTCATTTTACTTACGTAAACCAGTTTCATTCGCTTAAAGGAATATAAACCTTAAAGTAATCCTTTGTTTCAAGCAATAAATCATCCAGACGGTACGCGAATCAATTTCCTTGACTGTACATGCGTTCTAATGCATTATTTAATGTTTTAATATTAACAAACTTCGTTTCATTGCCGACCGTAAGACCTACAGTCGATACCGTAAGGTCTGAAGACCCATGGAGGTTCAATAGAGAATCAAATGCTAGTAATATTTTCACAAGTAGCGGTTGTAAAGAAGTATTAACGTACCTACCAATGCTAATAGCTATTGAATAGAAGTATCTAAAGGCAAGATGCATAATTGCATTAATTGTGATACCGATGTTCTGTGCAGTATACCGTACATTACGCAGCTATATTTTACAAGTACAGTCAAGGGCATTAATATATATACACTTCTCCATACTGATCCCTTACAAATATGTCTATATATGAATGCACTCGACTGTACAATATAATTAAGAAAAGCGGCATTTGCACACATAATCTGTATGGGAAAAGGTAGATCAGCCTCTATTAGTTCATGGGTGCATGGGCAATGTCCTCTCCTTAGCATATTATGCGCATGGACGCATTAGGAGGTTAAAACCCATAATCGGGAATAGTGTGTCCACTATGATGTTGATGATGCTGCTGCCCTTCATAGCGGACACACTACTCACACTACTACCCATTGATAAATACTCGTCTCTTAAGACACCAACGGAAAGAGTTGGGGTGGTGACATTGACATCTTACTGCCGTCACCACACGGCTAATAACTAGTATTTTAAGCAAATAAAAATATATACAATAAAAAAATCCAGTATGTATTTATAACAAAAAATGAATTTATTATAATAACATGTATTAAATACTCAGTGTTACATATATCTGTATCGTAAAAAACATTTGAGCCAAACAAGTTTACAATCACAAATATATTAATAATTTAATTAATAAACGCCTGTAATTTATGCTCTATTGTAGACGATCTTCTGAATTGAATGGGCACTTTAATATTTTGTCGCGGAAGTTCGCGTCCACGGCGTGATATTTTTTTTATTATGTGAAATGTGGTTTAGGTACTATCATAAATTGTAACAACAGGAAACCTCATAAATATAATGAAAAAATATCATACAGCCGTGGGCTCTAACTTTAACGATATAGGTACAATAAAACCACCCAATCAAACGCAGGCTGCGCCACGAGCTCGGGTGCCAAGCCTACTCTTGTTGTTCACGACGAGCTGCAGAGCGCGACCCAGCGGCCGCCTTCATAGCTGTCGTGGAATCCGATTTGCTGATCGCGAACCTTTTTCTTTAGTTTGCGCCATATCCTTAAAAAATATTAATAATTGATAAATACCATGCTTTATTGACAGCTCATAGAAAATAACCTGCAGATCAAATAAATAATCATATTATGATTTTTACTATACATAATACTATCAGAAGCGATGTATGTAACTTAAGGTGTTACTTTTCTTGACCATACTTGACCTTAATAATTAAGTTGGTTATGAAGAATATCCGATATATCAACTACTTTTAGGTCATAGGTTATTTGGGACCTGGATGGAAACCCTCATTATATTTTCATCATAAATTTAAATGATTTGTACAAGCTTTCATCGGAATACCCGATAATTCGAAGACCCGATATATTTATTTTTTGGAGTTTGACCCAATTTAGGTAGGTACTTCAACTGCTGGCAATTCAAAAACCCGATATATTTCTTTTTTGGAGTTTGACCCAATTTAGGTACTTCATCTTTTCCGGATCCACATTCTCCGTCTGAAAACTATGGGTTTAGTTCAACGACATCTTGCTTTGTATTATTATTGGGTTCCGATCACTGAAATATAATTCATAAAATTTTATTAAAGAACTATGAACATGAATTTAAAAAAATATACGCTTTAAATATAAATAATCGTATCTAATATCCACAGTAACGTATAAAGAGTATAAAAGGCTATAATTAACTTAAATTTTACGTTCATGATACATTTTAAATATCGCCACCAAACACAATCTACAAATGTCATGTGACAGATTATTATTATGACACTTTGACATTTTCGTCTTAAAATGTCCTATCTCTTTAATCTTTATACTACGCGAACGAGACAAAGTTATCGTGACTAGAGATGTTTCATTTTTAAAGCTTGCTGTTCACTCGTCATTCAACTTTTTTTATACCGATTCAGTGTTGCTAGGAAAGAAAAGTTAGTCCCACAAATAAATGGCCACACTTGTTATGTCGCCCGCGGGATGACTCTTTCGCATGGAACTAATTTCTCGAGCTGTTAACTTGTGCTACCAAAATCGAGAAAATGACGGCTAGAAATATAAATTTGAAAGCAGCGACATGGGTTTGTCGCCGCGCGAGCTATCTCGCGCTCAATGATGTGCTTGCCGGGCTGGTGTTAATTTTATAAATTATAAGTGATATTATAATATAAAAACGTCTATAAAATTTAAATTCCTAAAGATATTGTACCTAAATCTGACTGCAATTAACATTTCTTAATTTCACGCTAATTGGGTTTCCTCTACAAGTGACAATGCTCCCAAATAACATGTCATATTTAAATAAAGTGACATTATAATGTGACTTACACTTGTGTCATTCTAGAAATTCTATTCCATACAAGTGGAGCCCATGGGTATGCTTTGTTACATAAATATCTTGACACCTGTTTTCAAATTTAAGGCACTGGTCTCACCGTGAACTACTAAGCTATGAACTATGGGCTATAAACACGAACAATAGATACTGTTACGCCGGTGGCATGATAAAAACTACAAATATGATTTTAGACACGTTAGAAGCGTTTTCAGCAGGCTGAAATGCGTTTTCAGGCCATTTCAGAAGGTCCTCTTTCACATACTACAAAATCAAATATTCACCCCAGATACCGCCGTTTTCAGGCGCCTGAAACATGTTTTCAGGCCGTTTCAGGATACCCTCTATCCGATGGCGCAATAACCTGAAAACCCGTTTTCAGGCGTTTTCAGGACCCCTTTTGGGCCTCTCAAGTACAAATCGGTATATAGCTAAATTTCCCATAGGAGTGAAAGAGAAAGCACTATTAGATAAAGACAGCATGAGAGAATGTTCTGGAAGGATGTGAATGAGACAGCTATAGAGAGAACATTCTGGACGGGTGTGAAAGAGAAACCTGTAGAAAGAGACAGCGATACTCTAGAATGTTCGCGCACCTAACTCGGGAACTTTCTAGAGTCGAATCTTCTCGTACTTTGTAGATTTGAGTGGCTAGTATAAATACACAGCATGACCCGGCCGAGGAGTAGTTTCAATTGAGACAGCGAAGAGATAACATCAAGAGCTAAGACTGCGATTCTATCGGCGAGTTTGAGAGTGTAAAAGTGTACCAGTTTGAAGTGTTAAGTGTGTGACTAATAGTGATTTCGTAAAGTGTTTGTTCTTTTAATTAGTAATTAAAGTATCAGTTTTAATTAGTGGCTTATTCATACATTTTCTATAGAAAACCCACCCCACGAACGTAACATTTGGTGTCAGAAGCGGGATAGAAAATGGGTATAACGCCACGTGACAACGAGACCGAGCCAAAAGGAGTTGTGACCCGGAGCCAAACTGCACGTGAGGAACCTGCAGCGCAGGAGGATATTGCAGTACGTGAAGAGCCTCCAGCATGTGAGGATACTGCATCCAAGCCCGGTCCGTCTGGTTTGCAGGCTAAGAGTACTCAAGACGTAGACCTCAGAACTATTCTGATTCTCCTGAAGGAGCAGTCACGCAAACAAGATGAACAGTCGCGGAAACAAGAAGAACAGTCACGGAAACAAGAAGAACAGTCGCGGAAACAAGAAGAACAGTCGAAATTGATTCTTCAAGAGTTGCACAAGGCTGCTACTGAATGGAAGCAAGAAATGTACGAAGTCCAAGGGAAGCTCAGTGACATGGAGAACAAGATTCATGTTGTAGAGGAAGCGGTTGAGCGTCGCCTCCAGAAGCTTGAATTAAAAGTAGCTAGTGGCATCAGTCCCTGCACACCTGAGATATCTGTGCCGGGAGGTGGAAAATTTAAGGCACCTCCTTTTGATGGAACATCTTCGTGGGCGGCGTACAAGCTACAGTTCGAGTCCGTGTCCAAAGCAAACGGTTGGAGTAAGGAGCAAGCGATGACGGCTCTGACGCTGGCACTTCGTGACGAGGCTCTTACAATTCTAGAAGCTCTTGGAAAAGAGCAAACTTACGACCGGCTTCTAGAAGCATTAGAAGCCCGTTACGGAGACAGTCATCTAGAACATGTCTACCGAGCTCAACTGAAAGACAGAACGCAGGGACGTAATGAGACTTTGCAACAATGGGCCCTGGAAATTGAAAAGCTGGTCAGAAAGGCATACCAACGTTCAGCTGACTCTTGGATAAAAACCATGCTGGTGCAGGCATTTGTTGATGGGATCCGAGATTTGGAAGTAAGGGCGGCAGTACGACTAGGGCACCACGAAAGCCTTAAGGATGCCGTAGCTCATGCCCTAGAAGTTGAAGCTGTACGCCAAGATCCATCAAGATCCTATAAGCTACGTGAGGTATCTGCTAGGGAGCCGATTGCACCACGTCGGGAGTTTGGGCCACGATGTTACCATTGTGGAGAACGTGGCCATATACAAACTAGTTGCCCGAAAAGAAGCAGCAGGAGAGAACGAGAAGAATCCCCTGTGACCAGGAATAAGGGCTCTGTACGACCAGAGCCGCAGCAGGGAAACGAGTAAGAGCCAGGACTAAGGGACGAGTGCTGGCTGGTGGTCGAAATGTCCCAGTAGTGATCTCACAAGTTAACGACGGGAATAGTCTGGTCGTCAAGGGAGAAATTGGTGGAATACCATGTAACCTTACTATCGACACCGGAGCTTCTCGGACGGTGATTAATTCTTGGCTTCTGAAACACCTGACTCGAGGTCATGTAGTCCAACCGAAGCATCTACAGCTGCTTACAGCCACTGGCCAGCATATTCCCATCAAGGGGGAGACAGGAGTGGATTTAAGAATCGGCAAGCACATTTATCGGCATAAAGTGATTGTTGCCGACATAATTGACGACTGTATTATTGGACTTGATTTTATGAGGTGCCATGGTTATAAAATTGACATGGAAGTTGGAGTCCTGAAAACTAGATTTGATGAGGTTCCTATGGAAGGAGGAATTAGTGGGAATGTTTACTGCTCTAGAAGAACTGTTCTCCTACCAAAGGCACAGGTTCTAGTCCCAGTGCGTTTACCAGGAACATCAAGTCAGAGAGGTCGTCGATGTGTAGTTGTAGAAAAAGTATCCAACGGTAAACCATGGATGGCAGCTCGTACGGTGGTTACAACTTCACCTGCAGCATTTGTGAGAGTTCTCAACCTCAGTGATACCAAGTGTGTCCTTAACAAAGGTACTTTGGTTGGAAAATGTGAGGAACTCTCTTGGATACAAAGCTGTCAGGCTCCTACCAAGGATAAGGAATCTGAAGATTCCTTGCTTTCCACGGACATAGAAGGGTTGTTGGGCGAATCAAGAAATGATCTCACTCAGGAAGAGCTGGTCAAAGCACGTCAGTTATTGTTGCGGTATAGCAATGTATTCTCTGCGCATGACAGCGATATTGGAAGAACTGGCGTAGTCCAGCATGAAATCGACACTGGTGAAGTGATGCCCATTCGGCAGCGACCTCGACGAGTTCCAGTGGCACGAGAAAAGGAAGTTGAAGAAATGATCGAGGAGATGAGACAGGGCGGCATCATTGAACCTTCGACAAGCCCTTGGTGTTCCCCCGTGGTTTTGGTGAAGAAGAAGGACGGCACTATGAGATTCTGTGTCGATTACCGCCGACTGAATGATGCGACTAAGAAAGACAGCTATCCATTGCCTCGAATCGACGACACTCTAGACACTTTAAATGGAATGAAATGGTTTTCAACGTTGGATTTAAAGAGTGGGTACTGGCAGGTCGAAATCAAGGATAAGGATAAAGAGAAAACTGCTTTTTCAACTGGTAAAGGACTCTGGCAGTTCAATGTTATGCCTTTTGGTTTGTGCAACGCACCGGCAACATTCGAGAGGTTAATGGAACAAATATTAGCTAGTCTACTAGGAGATACTTGCTTGGTTTATTTGGATGACATTATCATCATTGGTAAAAACTTCGATGACCACCTTAATAAATTGGAGCAAGTATTGTCTAAGCTACGAGAGGCAAATCTGAAACTAAGCCCAAAGAAATGTTCGCTCTTCAAACAGAAAGTCAATTATTTGGGACATGTGATTTCCAAGGACGGCATCCAGACAGATCCTGAAAAGATCAGCGCTGTAAAGGATTGGCCCATACCGAGGGACAAAACTGCTGTACGTGCTTTCTTAGGACTTTGCTCATACTACAAGAGATTTGTGAAGAACTTTTCGGATATAGCAAAGCCATTGCACGAACTAACGGAAGAAAAGCGACAGTTCGACTGGACTCAGAGATGTACAGAAAGTTTCAACAACCTCAAGCAAAGACTTTGCGAAACGCCAATACTAGGATATCCAGATCCAGAAGCGGACTTTATTGTGGATACTGATGCCAGTAATACAGGCATTGGAGGAGTATTGTCACAAAAGAAGGGAGATAATGAGGTGGTAATCGCTTACTTTAGCAAATCATTATCAAAGCCAGAAAGAAATTATTGCGTCACTCGGCGGGAACTGCTGGCCGTTGTTAAGACGTTACAGCATTTCAGCAAATACCTGTTGGGGCGGAAGTTTCGGATAAGAACTGATCATGCTGCCTTGAAATGGCTGCTGGAGTTTAAAAACCCTGAGGGACAGGTAGCACGTTGGATCGAACAGCTTCAAGAATATGACTTTGTAATCGAACACCGCAGTGGAAAATCGCATGGAAATGCGGACGCCCTCTCTCGGAGGCCTTGCCCAGATGACTGCAAGCATTGTCTTAGACAAGAGGGCAAGGAATGCTTGAGGATGTTGCGAACAGACACAGTTAGTGAGGAGTGGAGCGATGAATCCATGCAACATGCACAAAAAGAAGACCCCGACATAAAGCCCATTTTTGACTGGGTTAATGCAGGCGTACCTAAACCAAAATGGTGTGAAGTAGCTCCGATGGGGACAGTTACAAAAAGCTACTGGGCGCAATGGGATAGTTTGGTCATGCATAATGGCGTATTATGCAGGAAATGGGAGTCAGCGAATGGGAAAGATGTCCACCTACAAGTTGTTGTCCCAAGGAAAAGAGTGAAAGACGTTTTAGAAAGCTACCACAACGGTACTTCTGGTGGACACCTTGGAGTTAAAAGGACTTTAATGAAAATTCGACAACGATTTTATTGGATCCACTGCCGCGAGGATGTCGATGATTGGTGTAGAAAGTGTGTAAGCTGTGCATCAGTTAAAGGACCGCATACCCGAAGCAGAGGGGCGCTCAAGATCTACAATGTTGGAGCACCTTGGGAAAGGATTGCGTTAGATGTCGCAGGCCCGTTCCCTACATCAGACTCTGGAAATAAGTACATTCTTGTTGTGATGGACTATTTCACCAAGTGGCCTGAAGTGTTTGCTATTCCCAATCAGGAAGCAGTCACAATAGCGGAAAAGTTAGTCAATGAAGTAATTTGCCGTTTTGGAGTACCCCTGGAGATACACAGCGATCAAGGCAGGAACTTTGAATCTGCGGTATTCCAAGAGACCTGTCGAATCATGGGATTGCATAAGACAAGAACTACGTCATATCATCCTCAGTCCGATGGAATGGTTGAGAGATTCAATCAGACCCTGGAGAGACATCTTGCCAAGGTAGTCGAAAGTCACCAAAAAGATTGGGACCGGCATATCCCTCTCTTTTTGATGTCATACAGGTCCGCCACCCATGAAAGCACTGCAGTTACTCCCGAATATGCCAATTTCGGAAGAGAGCTTCGTTTACCTGCTGACCTCTTAACAGGACGACCACCAGATGCTCCGAGGTCTATAACAGAGTATGTGTGCGATCTAAGAGACCGGATGGATGACGTTTATAGACTAGTTCGCGAGCACGGGCTTCAAGCTAGCACGAGGATGAAGACCAGGTATGACAGGAAGTCCAACCAAATTGGGTACGAGGAAGGCTCATTGGTGTGGCTACATAACCCTATGAGAAAGAAAGGAAAGTCTCCGAAACTATTCCCGAATTGGGACGGGCCGTACAGAGTGGTTACGAAGATCAATGACGTTACGTATCGGATACGGAGGAATTTACGAAGCCCATGCAAGATTGTTCACGTAGACCGGCTCGCCAAATACCACGGAAATAATGATGCTCGGGACGAGCATGTCTTAGGAGGGGGTAGTGTTACGCCGGTGGCATGATAAAAACTACAATTATGATTTTAGACACGTTAGAAGCGTTTTCAGCAGGCTGAAATGCGTTTTCAGGCCATTTCAGAAGGTCCTCTTTCACATACTACAAAATCAAATATTCACCCCAGATACCGCCGTTTTCAGGCGCCTGAAACATGTTTTCAGGCCGTTTCAGGATACCCTCTATCCGATGGCGCAATAACCTGAAAACCCGTTTTCAGGCGTTTTCAGGACCCCTTTTGGGCCTCTCAAGTACAAATCGGTATATAGCTAAATTTCCCATAGGAGTGAAAGAGAAAGCACTATTAGATAAAGACAGCATGAGAGAATGTTCTGGAAGGATGTGAATGAGACAGCTATAGAGAGAACATTCTGGACGGGTGTGAAAGAGAAACCTGTAGAAAGAGACAGCGATACTCTAGAATGTTCGCGCACCTAACTCGGGAACTTTCTAGAGTCGAATCTTCTCGTACTTTGTAGATTTGAGTGGCTAGTATAAATACACAGCATGACCCGGCCGAGGAGTAGTTTCAATTGAGACAGCGAAGAGATAACATCAAGAGCTAAGACTGCGATTCTATCGGCGAGTTTGAGAGTGTAAAAGTGTACCAGTTTGAAGTGTTAAGTGTGTGACTAATAGTGATTTCGTAAAGTGTTTGTTCTTTTAATTAGTAATTAAAGTATCAGTTTTAATTAGTGGCTTATTCATACATTTTCTATAGAAAACCCACCCCACGAACGTAACAATACGCATTCCCGTTAAATAAAAGAGACATGACGATACTCGCCCAGCGATCAGCTATCACCGCCGGGCGAGTATCGCCGTGTGGTGACGGCAGTAAGAATACATTTGTCACCACCCCAACTCCTGCGGGTGTCGTAAGAGTCGACTAAGGGATTGAAGTGTCACTGACCATTATGGGCATTTGCCTCCTAATGCGTCTATACGCATAGTTAATAGGAGAGGCCTACGTCCAGCATTGGACTAATATAGGCTGATGATGTGTGATAGCCCATAGTTCATAGCTTAGTAGCTCGCGGTGAGACAAGTGCCTTAACCTTACCTTAGTAAAATCAAACTCTTAACATTGCATTTCCTGCCTTAATAATATTTAACTTAAAATATCTTATTACAGAAACAGAATCTGAAGATGAAGAATCTGAGGCAGAATCCCAAGATGAGGAAAACACAGAAGACAGCGCGACAGAAGATGCGCAACACAGCGTCAACAATACGGCGACAAGCAACATCACACTAGACACATCAGGTAAATATCATCATTATACCTCAATATTTTACTAGCAAGAACGAGAGATTGACAAAATTAAACATCGACATAACTGTTATCGATAAGTCTTAAAGTGGTTGATAAATAAATTTAATAAATAAACAGTTTGCCGTAGCTTATTAAGATAAATTACAAGAATGCAATTCATACCTACTCAAAATGATACATTATTATTTTCATATCTTGTATTTAATACCCATCAAATAACAAATACTAATAAAATATACTCTTAAAGCTATAGAAAATAATTCATATTAAGTATTAGATATTTAAAACAAAGCCTATATGGGTCCTGTATTTCTTGGTTAGTACCTGTTTTTATGAAGTTAGAACAGTTTACTTATCGACAACAGTTATGTCGATATTTAATTTTGTCAATCTCTCGTTCCTGCTAGAAAAATATCGAGGTATAATCATCATCATCATGTCAGCCGAAAGACGTCCACTGATGAACATAGGCCTCCCCCAAAGATTGCCACAATGACCGGTCCTGCGCCACCCGCATCCAGCGGACTCCTGTGACCTTCACCAGGTCATCAGTCCAGGTAAATATATTATAAATAATTGTCTTGGGACATCTTACGCAAATCGATCTAGTCTCACGGTAAGCTCAATTAAGGCTTGAGATGTGGGTACCAGAAGGCGATATATATAATAGATCGATACATATACATATTTAATTAAATAGACAGCTACAACTAAGGGACAAATATTTGTGATAAATAAATACACAAATAATACTCTCGCCGGGATTTGAACCCGGAACCTCAAGCTTCGTAGGCTCACTACTAAGGCTACGGAGGCTGAAATAAAAAAATATCTTGGGACATGTTATACAAATTGACTCAGTACAGTCACTTTTTTTTTATTTCGACAACATTGTCATTATTTTTTTTGTATTTATTTGTATATTTGAGAAAAGCACCATACTCGTACATGCCTCGGTGTGAAAACGGATTCCCGGCCTCTGATGTAATGTACTATTATTGATTTTTTTGTTACAGGCATGGAAGAAATAAAAAACGACGTAGAGAGATTCCTAAAAGAACCCACGATAGAAAACCTAGAGCGACTAGGATCCAATCCTGCAGATGTCATTGAAGCACATATAGAGGTATGTACATCACATCACATCATCAGCCTATGATAGTCCACTGCTGGACGTAGGCCTCTCCTATTAACTATGCGTATAGACGCATTAGGAGGTAAATGCCCATAATCGCCACGCTGGGCAAGCGGATTGGCGATCGCAGTAATGTGTCCACTATGATGACGCTGCTGCCCATCATCAATCTTGTAGAATGGTCAATGACACTTCAATCCCTTAGTCGATTCTTACGACACCCGCAGGAGGCAGCGCATAGGCGATTTTCTGATCGCCATGTCCATGGGCCTCAGTTCCTACTTTCCATCAGGTGGGCTGAGAGCTCAGTTGTTTACATTCGTCATATAAAAAAAAAGTTACTCCTGACATACCTTTCCAGCAACATTAATACTAACATTTTAATTTTTTTTTTTTTTTTTTAATTTATTTATTCACTATAATTAAATACAATAATTGATTACAAAGAAGCCACTACTGTAAACCTCTAGGGTTTATGTAATAGTTGGCGAGATCGCGCGAATCGATCCGATTTAGTTAATACATTGGTACCTTCTTATTTCCTGTTAAGCCGTAATTGTATCCTCCTCATGTTTTCTAATGCCGATCTTATGTGTACGTCATAAGGATTAGGTTACAATGGCGGCTCTTGCAGGTTATCGGTAAACTTAAATTAATAATCGTTATGTAGACCTAGTCTTAATGAAATCTTTATATGGTTTTATTTTGTGTTACACCCCTTATTGAAAGGTACAGTATTGTACAGTCTTAATGAAATCTTTATATGGTTTTATTTTGTGTTACACCCCTTATTGAAAGGTACAGTATTGTTTTTTTTTTGTTGCAGCCCATACAAGACACAGAAGAACTCCTAACCCAGTACGTGAACGCTACCCTCTCAGCTGCCGGCCTATCGTTGAACAGCCAGCGAGCGAGTGAAACTGCACAACAATTGTTTGCGAAAACTGTAGCGGCTGCCAACAAACGTGCTGCTAGTTGGCCACTCACAGAGAGGCTTTTAAGAGGATTAGCTCTCATCAAGGTATGTTACAGTTCTGTTAGCCGTATAACCCAGTAGTTGAACACGGTCAATCTATAGATGAACAACTAGTGTGTGACACGTTACTACTGTTCCCGAAGGCTTATAGTAGCTTATCTAGGTATGTTAATGTTGAAAGATAGCGAGTAGTTGAAAACTATGACATGTATTAGAACAGCGAGCGATTGAAGCGGTACAATAATTGTGGCGAAAACTGTAACGGCTGGTAATAAACGTGCTGCTAGTTGGCCACTCACAGAGAGGCTTTTAAGAGGATTAGCTCTCATCAAGGTATGTTATAGTTCTGTTAGCCGTGTAACCCAGTAGTTGAACAGTTGAACACGGTCAACCGATAGATGAACAACTAGTGTGTGACACGTTACTACTGTTCCCGAAGCCTTATAGTAGCTTATCTAGGTATGTTAATGCTGAAAGATAGCCAGTAGTTGAACACTATGACATGTATTAGAACAGCGATTGAAGCGGTACAATAATTGTCGAGAAAACTGTAACGGCTGGTAATAAACGTGCTGCTAGTTGGCCACTCACAGAGAGGCTTTTAAGAGGATTAGCTCTCATCAAGGTATGTTATAGTTCTGTTAGCCGTGTAACCCAGTAGTTGAACAGTTGAACACGGTCAACCGATAGATGAACAACTAGTGTGTGACACGTTACTACTGTTCCCGAAGCCTTATAGTAGCTTATCTAGGTATGTTAATGCTGAAAGATAGCCAGTAGTTGAACACTATGACATGTATTAGAACAGCGATTGAAGCGGTACAATAATTGTCGAGAAAACTGTAACGGCTGGTAATAAACGTGCTGCTAGTTGGCCACTCACAGAGAGGCTTTTAAGAGGATTAGCTCTCATCAAGGTATGTTATAGTTCTGTTAGCCATATAACCCAGTAGTTGAACAGGTGAACACGGTCAACCGATAGACGAACAAATAGTGTTTGACACGTTACTACTGTGCCCGAAGGCTTATAGTAGCTTCGTCGGGTGAGAATGCAATTGTGCCATATCCATTTTCAAGGAAAATCAGTTTTTAATGGTTCTTGATAGAATATTTTTTTTGTAGTTTATAACAGTAATCGATTTTTGAAAATTCTTATTTTATAATTTAAAAAAACGTATATTTTTGTGCCATATCCTCAAACCGCAATAAATAGTGATTACAATATTGTGCCATGTCCGGACATGACACAAATTTACGGTTAACAGCTATTTATCAGTGTGCCAAGCGACTAACCGATCAACATTTTTGTGACATAATCCATTAATCGATTTGATTGTATCGATTCGATACTTTATTTTACCTACCCTCTCTTTTGATAAATGACTATAAAGAAGGTAAATTTGATTTATAATGATTTGTGTCATTCATACTTCAAGCTTTTATCTTAATAAATAAGTTGGTGGTATAAATACATAATATTTATAATTACGAGTACCCAACCATAAATTGTAAGAAATGACATATACTACAGAAAAAGCGACCGAACCCCCTATGACCAGGACTGGAATCGAACCAGCGACCTTCTGCTTTCCTGCCATGCCATGCCATTTAAATCCTGGCCACAGGAGGCCTCGGTCACTATTCCTGAAGTACATATTATATGACATGTCTTTTAATTTATAGAGCGTGTATTTAGGTACTTAAACTGTAATATTATTAGTTGATAAGAAATAATAACGTTAATATGTCATTCAAATTAGTAAACGTATTCTAAGCTGTTCTCATCGATATTTTTTACATTAGCACTAGATATCGTTGAAAAGCTTATCATTTGAAAAAAGAGGGAAGGTCACCTATTAGATGGTACCTATTTACAAGAAAGTAAAAAAATGATTCACATAAATATTGGGAATCAATATTAGCACCATATTCACGTGAATAATTATGTCTTCATATTCGAGATAAATTATTGTCTTGACTGGAAATAAATCTAGTCGTAAAATAACTTTTATTTGCATAAACAATTGCTTTTAATGTCTACCTTTCTTGACATTGCACTAACATTTTGTGACACATCCATAACTTTGTGTCATATCATACATAGAAAGTTAAACATTTTCTTACCAAAATGGATATGGCAATTGTAAAACTACTTATATCTCATGACTATTATAAGTTAAACATTAATTGTATATAACAAAAAATAGTAAATTAATATACTAAAGTGTGAGTTAAGTTAAATATTGCAAAATTTTAAGACATTCCAAGAAATATTTTTTTTTGTTTCATTTCGCTCTCCTCTAAACCAAGGCAAGTGGCGTATAGCACAATTGCATTCTCACCCGACGGCTTATCTAGGTATGTTAATGTTGAAAGATAGCGAGTAGTTGAAAACTATGACATGTATTAGAACAGCGGGTGATTGAAGCAGTACAATAATTGTCGCGAAAACTGAGAGGTTTTTAAGAGGATTAGCTCTTATCAAGGTATGTTATAGTTAGCCGCATATCCCAGTAGTTGAACACCGTCACCCTAGAGATGAACAACTAGTGTATCATCATCATCATTTATTCATGAACAATCTTACAATTGTATTTGAATGTACTTATATCGCACACCTAGATCAAAACAGTATTAACTCAAAATGTATGTATTTTTTTATTTGAACTTTGTAGATCACGAATATATCCTTATCTAAAACACAGATAAATTTTGAGTTAGTGCTGTTTTGATCTAGGTGTGCGAATTATACTAAGGTCCTTAAAGCTAAATAAAAATATAATCATCAATCAAGTACACAGCAATACAACACAATATCAGTAAATAAAGGTCACTGCTATGACACGGCACTATTCTTCGCGAGGACTTATAGTAGCTTTTCTACGTATGTTATTGTTGGGATATAGCCTTATGATCGAGTAGTTGAAAACTATGACATGTATTGTATTAGAACAGTGAGAAAAATCTGTTATCCCATACAAACCCTGAGATATAGTAGGCGGAAATGTATGGAGCAGATTTCTTTTCTCGAAACGAATGTTGGTCCCATAGTAAAAGCTCATCAATAGGACCACAAAATTAACCCTCTAAAATTTAGCCAGAGAATAAAAAAATACCCTGTATATTACGACGTTCTAATTACGCAGAATTAAAGTGCACTTGGACATATTTTTGAACATTTTTAACCGTTACAGTGCGGATGACACGCCTGGCGTGTCATGAATGTTTTTAACGTATGGCGTATGACACGATAGGCGTGTCATCATATTCTATGGCGTAATTCACGCTTGCCGTATCATGAAAAAATTGTTCGCCGCCATAGATAGTTTTTGAAAATGGAACACGCAACGAATCGGTTAAATTCACTCGTAAGGCTCTTGGTCCTACCTGTAGTTCTTTTTAACATCAAACTAATTAAAATTCTATTAAATTAGAACAGAGTTGCATTTGTTTTATCATGTAAAATTTTCAAACAAACTAAAATTTTCAAACAAACTAAAAATTACTTTAAGGTAAGATAGCAATGATACATTTTGGATAATTCTCTTGTATGGATGGACCTTAAGAGGATACACTTTATTTTGCCTTTGTACAAGAATAGTACATTACGACACAAGTGCGAAAAACATGAAATTCGAAACGAGTGGCGATGTTTTAAAACACGACCAATAGGGAGTGTTTTAAATCGACACGAGTTACGAATTTCGTTTTTGCACGTGTCTCGTACGACGTTTTTTAGTACAGATGGCCCTCCGAAGTTTTGAACCTGACGTAAAATGACCCACTTCTCGCACTAGAGCCTAAAAAAGGCACCATCTGTACTATAAATGACATTTCATGTCTTTTTCAGTCTGAAGAAAAAACCCCAATCCGTTGGCACCTCCCAAGCTGTTACGCGAGCCTTGCTCAAGCGCTCCCATCGTCTCCCGCCGCTCTTCGCAGCACTCTTCGGTTCTTCATCACTGCCAAGTTGGCAAGCCTACCTGAGGAGTTACGGGCGGAATTGCAACGACACCCTGTATTGTTGCAAGAGTAAACTTATGTTGATAAAATTGTGTTTTTCTGAAAAATCCTTAACTTAATTTTATAGCTTTTGTCTACTCCCGTACTTTTATTTGTCATTTACATGATCGTGAACACACCATTAAGCCCCTACCTTACAGATGTCAAGATAAGTCTATATTGTCTATTCCTTATTAACGCATTCGGGTTTACACGCAGTGCGTTTTTTGCATTTTAAGACACCTCGTGTATACAAGACTTAATGAAATACATGCCTGGCAACATAATTAAAAAAAAATCTGATTCAAAGTAAACCAGAGAGGAGCTTACTTTTTTAATTTTGACGTCTCCCGCCCGACCTTGATGATTAATAAAATTGTGTTTGACTAAGAATATTTTCTAAAATTCACAATTTTATTTAAAAATAAATGTGTGGTCGTAGAAAAAGTATTGTATGCAACATTGTTTAACTGAGTCAAAACATGCTCGTGGCGTCTTTAATAACAATTTTCGGCTTCGCCTCAAATTGTTACCCACGCCACTCACCTTTTTTGACCTCTCTTAAACAAAGGGTTGCATAAAATACTATTATTAGTCCTGCATGCCTATCCAAGATGCCATTCTTTTGATGCAAAATGGCACCATTAGGCACTGGTCTCACCGCGAGCTACTAAGCTATGAACTATCGGCTATAAACACGAACAAAAGATAAGCACTCCCTTGTAAATAAAAGAGACACGGCGATACTCGCTCAGCTATCGGCTATCATCGCCCGGCGAGTATCGCCGTGTCTCTTTTACTTGCACGGGAGTGCGTATCTTTTGTTCGTGTTTATAGCCCATAGTTCATAGCTTAGTAGCTCGCGGTGAGACTAGTGCCTTATTGTGGTATAGAAATGGTCACGTGGCTTTTCGTTCGAACCTGTCATTCTCATTCTCGTGAGCATTCCGAAAGATTTTAATGCTGAATTCCTGACCATATTTAGAGTATTTAATGTTATATAAAATTTCCTGGAATCGGCTTGGTTCCAGAGATAATTAACCTTTTTTCGAAATAAGTTTTTCGATGTAACTCGTCATAAAACTTCTTTTTGATTACAATGCTACCACAATGTGTTCTAATATAACCACACCTTTTGCCTGACAATCAAAAAATAAGAATAGACTTGACGAAAAAACCTGTCCCTAAGAAAATAATTTAAAAAAATAATTTTAACAAATTGTTGTTATGATAAAAAGTATTGGAAATGTTAAAAAGTAGTCAAAAACTCAAAAAAAAAAATTTTTTTGGTGGAATTTGACATTAGGTCTCATAATATTTTTTGTTTACTTATGTAGGTATATATTATGTCTACTTATGTATGTTGTACTTAAAATATTTCGCAATGCTCGCGAGCACTGTGTATATTTATTACATATCGCTTATCGTATACGGTTGCAGAACGACATCTTGGGTAGGCCTGCGTGATCCTAATTAATGCGTTGAAATAAGTTTTACTAATTTAAACGTTTTGTTAAACGTACATTTACTTATCAGTCGGATGACAATCTAATATAAATATAAAGATTTAAGAAGCTGGTCCAGCTTCTATACAAGGTGCCCACGAGGAAAGGGAAACATTCTAACAGCATATTCCTGAGACTAAAAGAAGCAAAAAATGTTAAATGAGTTTTGGTAAAAAATGCAAAAAAAAAAATCTAGTTTTTTTTTTATATTTTGAATGCCTTAATACACAAAAAAAAGGATTTTATTCATCAAACTATCGCAAAAAATGCACTTTAAAGTTTTTTTTTTACATTTGCTAGGTAATTAAAAATATTTTTGTTCATTTGATTTCTGTCAATTAAGTGTGACAAGACTAAGACAACATGGTGACAAAATCGTTTCCTAAAATGCGTTTATCATAGCGTTACGGTCTAAAACGGTTTTAAGAAAAAATCGAATTTTCTCTTAAAATAGACTGAATCCAAAAAACTTCATGTGACATTTTTAACTTCAAATTTGGTCAGAAATCCGCTGTTGAATTTTTTCCCTTTCCTCGCGGGCACCCTGTATATCTATTCTATTTTGGTTTAGTGGAAATAGACCAGTTGGTCTACTGAATGGTTCAGCATGCAGGAAGTTGGGTACGAAAAGACGTACCCTATCGTACAGCCATGAGATTTATCGGAGCGGCCAATGTTCTCATAAATATCTGAGCAGGCTTCCGTTATGACGTTCATGCTCATATTTTTAAGCTTCATGGCCGATCTGATATGTCTGATGGCGACTGTACAAACAGCAACACAGCTAGGTATACACTTCAGAAATTGGAAATATTGCATGAAAGAGAATCACATGTCAGTTACATAGGAATGTTGAGCCACTTGGCAAAGGATGCAATTTGGTCGTGTAATATTATGGGTTCGGTATTTTTCGTTAGTAGGCACGATCGCGACATTTCCGATGGTCCCCGATGATATGTCATCTTTGTTGCGTCAAAATTTCAGTATTTGAAAACTAGTTGACATAATAATAAAGATTCCTTCGTCTACGAAAATTAAGAATTAGCTATCGGCCATTATTAGACGCTAGATGTCGTTGTTCCTAGTGGAAACTGGATAACGACAGTTCTTCATAGATTTGTCTAAAACCGTTTAGTAATTTATTAATGTTTTTACGAGGTCAACAAGAATTTATTCATTAATGTAACAAAAAATAAAAACCATATAAAAAAAAGTATGTTTTCTTCAAATCGGATGCCATGATTTCATCATCATCATCATCAGCCTATGATAGTCCTCTGCTGGACGTAGGCCTCTCCTATTAACTACGCGTATAGACGCATTAGGAGGTAAATGCCCATAATCGCCACGCTGGGCAAGCGGATTGGCGATCGCAGTAATGTGTCCACTGTGATGACGCTGCTGCCCATCATCAATCTTTGATCAAATAATGGTCAGTGACACTTCAATCCCCTAGTCGATTCTTACGACACCCGCAGGAGGAGTTGGGGTGGTGACAAATTGTATTCTTATTGCCGTCACCACACGGCTTGCCATGATTTATCTAACATTAATAGGCGAGGTATTTTTTCAAGTCAAGATATTTTTACAAATAGCCATATTAGCCATGTTATCGGGTAATTTTAAATTATTTTTTCCATTGACAGAGACAAATGCTATTGCTGTCTTTATTATCATTCGTCACATCTCTTAGGTAGTTGACGTTAGTTGAATACTTATGTAACCTTTGTGGCAATAGGGTAGATAGACGTTGGACAGTCTACCTTTATAGGACAGTCGACCTTTAATCCGTCAGTAGCCATACAAATGTTTAATAGAGACTTGATAGTTTCTGGCTGAAATTCTAACTTTGAAAAAATATCTGACAGTGACAGGCGTTGAAAGGAAAATGAACGAAAATTTCTACATAGCTGCTTAGCAGTCAAATTACCGGCTCTGAAGTTAGATTGACGTCTCCAGGACTAAAGCGGATGTTATATATAACGTAACTATAGTAACGTCAGCTTCCGGAAAATCAATCATCAATCATTGGTTAAACGTTTTTGTTATTACGTAACCATGGTAATGTCACCTTCTGAAGAAACCGCGAGCGATCATTGGTTAACCGTAGCAAGGCCCGCTCTATTGGTCAGCAGAGTTCGGCAGAAGTCGTGATACCAGTCTCATAAGATTTCGGAACCCGATTTGTATTATTCGACCAAGTTGCGTCAATCAACATTCCCGTGTATTATTTAATTTGAAGTTGACATAATATAAATATATTTATCTCTTTCATTTTCTCTCTGCTCTGTCTTTAATGGTCAGTTAGGAGTGTTGCTGTTTGTACCATAATTATATAGCCCTAACCATATACAGGGTGTAAGTCTAATACGGGCGTTAGTTTACGACATAATAAGTACAATCAAATAACTTTTACTTAAAATTAGAGCTACAAAATTATCCATACAAATTAATTTGGCGCGCATGTAGAGCAACATACGCGAGTTAAACACTCGTTGACAGCTAATTTCAAAAGCAGATGACATAACTGCCATATCAACAATAACAAATGTTCGTACCTACATTGCTGCTCCGATAATCTCAAAAAAATTCTGTGGGGTCATAAATAAGAGTAACTTTAAAATAACCTTGTAATCCATGATTACACTAATGAATCCCATGCCTGGTTTAATTGATCGCCCATATTAGACTTACACACTGTATTATTAGGCTTGTGAATCAAAGAAAGAAGAAATAATTTGATACTTATTTATTTACATAAAACTGTACAAGTTAGTCCACACAACAATTGTGTTTTTAGTGTTCACATGGTTTAAAGACGGGGGGGCATTCATTCATTTTTATATGGGTTCTTTAACCTTTTAACTGCCGTGATTTTATTTATTTATCGAGCCTATTCTTCTCGCCAGTCTCGCCGCCAATACAAAATTACACCACGAAGATAGGTTAAATTTGAATGGGACTCATTTTACATTATAAAAACCAAATCAAATCTTTGTCTTATTTATCAGACCGGCGAGGCAGGATTATTGTCTGACATTATCAGACTACGGCGAAAAGGTTATTCCTTTTTTATGTTGTAAAATACTGATACTTCACAATAAACGTCCTAATCTGCTGCGGAGCTAACCTAATCCCCCTCCCACCTAACTCATCTTCCACCACAGGTATCTCTTCTTCAATCGTATCATTACCCCCACCATAATAATCATTAAATCTCCTATAAAAATGATTCTTCTTCTTCCATTGTGTCGGAGTCCATTTATCCTTAAACATATTTCCAGCTAACATTGTTTCTTGTAACCATATAATCCTTAAATTCTTAAATATATCCCTCAAACGAACATACCTAACACCGTCTGACTGCACATCAGATTTTTCGAAATAATTCTCAAGTCTGAGTAAAATCTGATCAATCGTTATTCGCTCTAAAGACAACAAATGAACGCCTAAAGGTAATTTATCTTTAAGCGCGCTAAACTCATTTTTGCAGGCATAGAAACGTTTCCTCATATCGTCTCTGTACGCTAAATGATGCGACGTTAGTACACGTGGGGCTAAGTATATTTCTTTGGCTAGTTTCTTCTCGAAGATTCGATTTCTGTTTGCTTTTGAGAGATACAAGTAGTGAGTGCCGGCGGCGCGAATTGGCTCGTCGTTTTCCGTCTCGTTCAAGTATGATCCAAAACCTGAGCAAAAAACACACTGAATCTAGAAATCGGTTACGTCTACTTGCGGTTAAGCCATCTATACGGGATTAACCAACTTTTAAAGGAGCATCGGAACCGAAAAATAAAATGGGGGTGAAGATTGAGACAAATAGGACTCAATATCGAGGGTGGGATGGTTAAACCTAATAAACCGAGCAAATCGGATTTTTTTAAATACCAACTATATGACACTAACGTGAGATTGTTATGTCAATGAAAAAATATCTTGACCACCCGACCCTCGATGTACAAGATGTAGCCCGCCCATTGAGTGTCGTATTTTGACTAAGAAAAAGTAGGAGAAACCTACATATGTCGTCAGTAAGTATTCTTCTATGCAGCATGAGATCTATACCGCCGTCAACCAACGCCCCACCAGCTTGACACCGGTCATTAAGCGCGGCGAAACAAATCTCTTCTCACACCATTAGTTGAACACAGTCATAAACCTACCTATATCGTCAGCGAGTATTCTTCTATGCCGCCGTCAACCAACGCTCCATCAGCTTGACACCAGTCGTTGAACAATAAGAAACAGATCTCTTCTCAACCATTAGTTGAACACAGTCACAAACTAACCTATATCGTCAGTAAGTATTCTTCTATGCAGCATGAGATCTATACCGCCGTCAACCAACGCTCCACCCGCTTGAGACCGGTCGTTGAACACGGAGAAACGGATGTTTCTGTTCTCGTCTTCGATGTAGATCTTTGACGTCACGGGGTATAGGTTGCCTGGTGAAAATAAAAGGTTATAAATTAGTAGATTACGACACAAGTGCGAAAAACATGAAATTCGAAACGAGTGGCGATGTTTAAATCGATTTAGGAGTTGAAATGTGGACCATAGGTGCAATTTTTGGGTGTTGGGTGGTTTTACGGGACTTAAAGCTGCAGTAGTTAAATCCAACTAATTCTAATTCTTAATTCTAGTCAGACTATAGGGTTTATACCTGTGATAGGATCCAGATCCAACGGTTCATAAGTAGCTCTAGTGCCTTTAATTCGCTTAATGGTCTGCCGTCCATTGGAGTCCGTGTAGAAGGCACCTTCATGATCCAAATCTGTGAGGTAACGGATGAAGACATCCTTGCCCAGGCCATCGTCAGTCGGAATTGGACCTACCAGCCAATGTACTTCTAAAAGAAGCAGAACGAGATATTACTTACCACGTTCGATGCCGGTGACAGACATGCATTGCATATGTGACCGAAAAAACTGTACTCCTATGCTAATGACACATACCTAATCAAAGTAATCGTATCCTTACGCCACTAGCATAAAAGAAAGTTCTTACTCCTATGCCAGTGGCATAGAAATACGAACGTTTTTGACACAAGTGCTGTGGCGCCGGTATAGGAGTACAATCTTTTCGGTCACACATGCGTGTCACTGGCATAGGTTTTCTATCTGATAAGTTCGATCGGCATAGTATTAGTACTTAGTGAAACAGTACAGGAGGCGAACGTGTTAATTCTCATGTATGCACACTGATCAGTTTACCCTACAATCAGAAAGAGTGGACGAACCGAAGGATGTCCATTAAACTTAAAAAAAAAATGTTGACACCAGCTTTTAAATTAACAGAAGGCGCGTAGTTTGGAATTCTTCGGAGGGAGCGCTCCAAATTTAACGTTCTTTAAATTACCTACCTAACTCTTTTAGATTCCCTCTAGCTCTTCCCAGACTACCGATTACCCAAATTATAATAATTCAGTGGCGAAAACTCAATAATATTTTTTTCTGCCAAAAAGTACGCAAAACTATGAATCGATTAAATCTTTTCAACCATATTTTTTCGATTTCGTTTTATCCGAACCCAAAACCGGTTTTAATCAGTTGGCATTCTTAAGGTTATATGAAATGAACACTTCTTAATATAAATTATCATGCCTGCGGGCCAATCATTAGCATCGAGAACCACAAATTTCGAGCATCTGTCTTTATCACTCCAGTCACGCTTTCGTTAGATTGACAAAGACAAATGCTCTGCGACCATATATATACAACGTCTAACGCTAAGCTGGAATTCGAGATCAAAAATGTAAACAATCTATGACAATAACATGACATCATAAAGTCAATGTTAAAGTGACAATCCTGGGGTATAAAACTTTTTATTTTCTAACACCTTTATAAATTAACGTCGCATTTTGAGATGGGTTATTTATTTTATTTATTTGCACACTTACAAACTATCCTTACAGGTGCTAAACCTATGACAATGCTTGATGTTTAGATGTAGGTAGATACGCGAAAGTCAAAGTATGTTCGATATACAAATATCACAATCATTAACATATTTTTGGACATGACTATAAAAAACATACGGCTGAGTGTCTACGGTTCCTGATTACAAATATAATACGTAGAAAAATTGCTAGAATGATGTAAATAATCAACATAATCAATGTTTGAAAACTAATTTCGTGTTACTTTAATCTTTAGGATAGTCGGGGAACGAATTCCAGTCTTCATCTATAGTTACAATCGAATCAATTTCTATAAAACAATTAAAATGATTGATTTGTAGGCAAAAATACTAAAATCTGCATTCATGTACTTTGTAATGCTAAATTTTAGGAGTTTTTATGAATTCATAAAAGAGTCATTTGGAGCACCATCTTGTTCTGAGTTTTTTCAGTACATTGTTATAACTGCGAACCAAATGTTTAAAACTTCTTATCATTGCCAGTAGTATAAATTAAACACCCTACATTTTATTAAAACTAGAGAAATATATCATTAAAAAAATTATGTATGATATTAAAATTAGTAAAATATTTAAAAACTATACGTACCGTCAGTGACTGTAAATGCGCATTTTTTAAAAGTATATCAATGGTTTTAGATTACCTACCCCTCGCGATTACACAGTTACAGTTGGTTTTGTGGTGGTATCCTATTTGTTTACATTTTTGATCTCCAATTCGATTTCAGATCTTAGCTCTAAAATGCCCCCAAAAACAATTGTTCAATTGTGCCAAGATGGGCAGGATATAGCGCTTTTCTTAACACCGCGCATATTTCGGCGCAACATCTTTGACATATGTTTATAGAATGTAGCCAATCCAATCACAACTATTTTTAAATGGCGGTTTAAGTTTGTATAGGTTGATATTGAAAGTCATTGCCGTGATGCATTGAAGAGGGTGACACTTGTTAACTAAAATTCAGGACCTAGCCCACCTAACGAAGACCAAAAGTTGCCTATCGGGGGAAATAACTCGTGTATAAGCGAATTTTGGCATAGTTGTAGGGAATGGTGTTTTAAACCACGTACTAAAAGTACTGGTGGCTAGGGGTGGAGCTAACGGGGGGAGGGGGGTGTAAAGGTCCTTATTTTTAAATTTTCGTAAATAACTCTTAAACCGTGGCTTATAGCAAAAAAACGGTCTAGTACATAAGTAATCTACATAAAATTCTCTACAAAAAAATATAAGCATGTTTCCTCTGGGATCAATATGTCATGAGATAAGAAAGCACGAAGATGGACACAAAAGAAATAAACACATTTGTTTAAGTAGGTATGGCACATACAGAATGCTCGCAAGCATTCCAAAAGATTGAATGCTCAATTCCTGACCATATTTAGAGTCTTTAATGTTCTATAAAATTACCTGAATTCGGCTTAGTTTCAGAGATAATCAACCTTTTTTTCGAAATAAGTTTTTCGACGTTACTCGTCATAAAACTTCTTTTTGATTACAATGCTACCACAATGTGTTTTAATATTACCACACCTTTAGCCTGGCAATCAAAAAATGGGAATAAACTTGACGAAATAACCAGTCCCTAAAAAAATATTGCAATAAATAATTTTAACAAATTGTTGTTATGATAAAAAGTACTGGAAATGTTAAAAAGTATGCAAAAAGTGTAAAAAAAAAGAAAAAAAAATTTTTTTTTTGGCGGTATTTGACATTAGGTCTCATAATAATTTTTGTTTGTTTTGATGTCTAGAATGCATAGTGAAAATCTTTTGACGATGATTATGAGAATATTTAAGGTTTAGAAGATAATCAGGAATTTTATTTTTACAAATAAGCATACAGGGCGCGCCCGGGCGCGAGCATTCCAAAAGATTTTAAGTATGCATTCCAGATATCAAAATAAACAAAAAATATTATAAGACCTAATGTCAAATACCACCAAAAAAAATTTTTTTTTCTCTTTTTATTTTAGACTTTTTGAATACTTTTTCACATTTCTAGTACTTTTTATTACAACAACAATTTGTAAAAAGTATTAATTTTAATATTTTTTTTAGGGACTGCTTATTTCGTCAAGTTTATTCCCATTTTTTGACTGCCAGGCAAAAGGTGTGGTAATATTAAAACACATTGTGGTAGCATTGTAATCAAAAAGAAGTTTTATGACGAGTAACGTCGAAAAACTTATTTCGAAAAAAAGGTTGATTATCTCTGAAACTAAGCCGAATCCAGGAAATTTTATATAACATTAAAGAATCTAAATATGGTCAGGAATTGAGCATTCAAATATTTTGGAATGCTCGCGAGCATTCTGTATGTGCCATACCTACTTAAACAAATGTGTTTATTTCTATTGTGTCCATCTTCGTGCTTTCTTATCTCATGACATATTGATCCCAGAGGAAACATGCGTATACTTTTTTTGTAGAGAATTTTATGTAGATTATTTATGTACTAGACCGTTTTTTGCTATAAGCCACGGTTTACGAGTTATTTACGAAAATTTAAAAATAAGGACCTTTACACCCCCCTCCCCCCGTTAGCTCCACCCCTAACCACCAGTACTTTTAGTATGTGGTTTAAAACACCATTCCCTACAACTATGCCAAAATTCGCTTATACACGAGTTTTTTCCTCTGAGTTTCCTTCGTTTGGTGTACTAACCCTTTTTGAAAGGCAATTTAAGTATGGCGTGCGGCTTCCTTGTTTTATTTGTTCGTAGGAGATGCTCGAATTGAGTTACGCAGGTCTACCCTAATGCTGTACCACTTACCTATAACTGGGCTATCCACATACAGCCTCATGACTAAAGACGTCCAATTGCTGAACCTCATCTGGATTTCTTCAACTACATCAGTCTTTATAATACTGACATCATATTTATCTTCTGACCTAACAATGTAAGGGTCTATAGGTCTGAAGATATACGCTCCTGGAGGCTTGATGTCGCGTCTCGGCACTGTTCTGATATCGAACTTGGCAGGGTCGTCTGACACGTAGTGGAACATGAGAACTTGTAAGTTGATACGAACTCCGTTTCTTAGGAAGATGCTGGCGATTCTGCGTTTATCGTCGAGGTTCACGCGAACGTACTGGCCAGGAAAATGAGATAATTAAGTATACTTAAGGCTTAATGTGTGGTGATGGCGGTAGTAATACATTTGTCACCGCCCCATTTCTACCCGTGGGTGTCGTAAGAGTCGACTAAGGGATAGAAGTGTCATTGGCCATTCATCCATCGAAGATTGATGACGGGTAGCGTCATCATAGTAGGCACACTTCTGCGATCACTAATCCGCTTGCCCAGCGTGGCGAAGGGCATAGTTCAAAATTCTTTTCGTTGTCTTGTTTCATACCACTCTGTCAGGCTTCTAGTTACTGTCTCGACTCAGTATATAAAATAAAACCGGTGCACTTGTATTTCTTTTTCAAGCTACATTTTAATCCATACATCAACAATTGGAAACAAAACATCATCTTATACAAAAATCACAACTGTGTCACGTTTTTAGGGATACAAAATAAGACAACGAAAATAATTTTGACCCATTTACCTCCTAATGCGTCCGTACGCATAGGTAATAGGAGACACCTTTATATATCAGTGGACTAATATAGGCTGATGATGTGATGATTAAGGATAAATGGAGAAAATGAGTTGGATGCAGAGAGTGACCAACGAAGAGGTATTGGACAGAGTGGGGGGAGAGGAAACAGTTGATGGATACAAACTATAAAGCACATAAGAAGAAGGACGTAGGGCCATCTGATATGATATCACAATTTCAGTATAAGCCGGCCATTTACTACACATTTTCATACAATACAGTTTGTTTACCTGGTTTCCAATAAACAGTTTACTCCCATCATCCACTTGAAAATACTTTGCATTAGGAACAGTAGGCACAGCAGTAGTAGTTCTAGTAACTGGAAATACTGACAAGTCTTCTTCAGTAGTAGTAATCATATTTACAGTAGTAGTTTCGGTCTCAGTTGTAGTTTCTGCTGTACTCGTTTCAATTTCTTCTGTAGTTGGAATGATGCTTCTAAATCTCTCAACATTTTCAATATGCTCTATATCACCATTTCGCTCCCATGCTTCTCCTATTGTCTCTGTATCTGGAAGAGATTCAGCATCAGCTGGATCCTTTTCAAAATGCTGCTCACTTATCCGTCTTACTCCAATTCGTGGCTCTACTGTTGAATATATACTTGATGTTATAGATAAAGGTTCCGGTTCTTTAGTTGTGGTTGTGAA
>JALPQI010002240.1:0-107632 GCA_025490895.1 Thaumatotibia leucotreta
TTTATGGATTTTTATTGTACTGAATTAAAAACGGTTGTAAATGCAACAATGTTTTTTTGAAATTCAACATTCCGTATTGCGGCTCCTTTGTTTATAAAGAAATCTAAACCATACATATTTACTTTATTCAAAACAGCATCATGTATAAATATGGCTCCTGTGATTGATGCATTCGAATATATTTTTAATTCAAAAAGGTTGCAAATCCTAATACGGCAGTTTTGATGAATGAAAAATCAAATTTAAGAGAATATTTTAAAATTAAAGCTGCCATATTCCGTTTTGCGACTCCTTTTTATATAAAGAAACATAATATTTACGTATTTATTTTATTCAAAACGGCCACATCTATAAATATGGCACCTTTGCTTACATATTTTTTAACGTAATCACTTATTTTTTCGTTTCATGGCACTTTTTCACAAAAATGTCGTGTGTTTTGGCCGACAGTCGAGTCGCAACTGACAAAATGGCAGTTTAGCACTGAAATAAGTTTCGAAAGAGCGATAGTGCAAAAAGGGCACCTGCATAATTTTGA
This sequence comes from Thaumatotibia leucotreta, assembly GCA_025490895.1. Classification (NCBI taxonomy): domain Eukaryota; kingdom Metazoa; phylum Arthropoda; class Insecta; order Lepidoptera; family Tortricidae; genus Thaumatotibia; species Thaumatotibia leucotreta. The sequence continues at coordinate 539 of JALPQI010002240.1, forward strand.
TACTTACTAACGTCAAATCAACTGGTGTCTTAGTGTCACGTAAAATATTAGTGCTGATAATGTCGTTTTTGCAATAAAATCATTTTTCACGGTTTTTGAGTTGTGTCGCTTTTGTATTTAATGGACGATATATTAGGCAAATATAAATTAGTCCAAGTTAAATTATTCCAAAACTTTAATATGCGAACAAAGTAGTATGCCGAAATAATTACTATGCGGCAGTACATTTATGCTAATACAAATTATGCGAAGAAAAGTATGCCAAAATAGAATAGCCTGAAAAAGATTATGCGACAAGAAGGTATACCAAGCGTAACATAGACAGACAGATAAGATAAATTATGTTCAAATGACGATGTACCTTTTATCAACTGGGTTTATTATAATTGTTCTAATGTGGAGTGGCAAGAACCAGGTCAACCCCTTTTTTTAAATCTTTAATATAGTCAGTATACACATTTTAATACTTTCACTACTTAAAAAAAAGTCGTATCTGGTACAATAAGCCACGACAAAAATGTCGTAAACTGATGTTACATGTGGACTTACTACGTTTCTACTTAGTATAGCAGTATGAGATACACGATTTTTTCAAAGTAATGATGATGGATTGTCACTGCCGGGTCTATTAAAAAATCTAGTATATAGTTGTTAGGGCCATGCGTGTGTAGCACTATCTAATATGACATTTCCATACGCTACAACGCGCACGCGCACGAGCTGCACACGATTCTGGTGTGGCTTGGCCTTTAATAACTACATACTATCCCCTTTATACTATACTTATAAAGCCGCTAATAATTGTGTGTCCCTTTTGCTCTTATGGACACATTGTTAAGACCGAAAGGGACAAATAACTATTAGCTGCTTGTTAAGTTCGCAGACGTTTATGAATAAGGGGGTATATTTGTATTTTGAATAGACCACGCACTGGTCTACTACCGCGAAAATCGAAATTCGTAAATTTAGAGGATTTTTCTCTGTCACTCCAACGAAGGCGTCATCAGAGTGAGAGAGACAAACCCTCGAAATTTACGAATTTCCTTTTTCGCGGTAGGGCCACTTAGTACGGTCAAATCGTACATAATTTTACCCTAAACTCGCAAATCAAGTAGTATCGCTGCATTTTTGGTATGTTGTTTAGACACCATAGGACAGTATAAAACCATATTTTGCAAGCAAAAAAAAGTTGTGCTAGCTGGGTAGTACGTGAAAAACTGCGAAATATACGGCCATTTATTAGTTTCTGATTTTTATTTAAAAAACCTTACGCTTTTTGATATCATATGTAAATAAACGTTTAAAGACTAATAAATTTCCAACAAGTTGAGCTAACATGCATTACCGTAGGTCTTATAGTTTCAGAGATTCGAGACTAAAAAGTACCCCTTTTGTAAACTAGATAAAATTTTGTGTTTGCCCACGTTTACGACTTAATATCGCCTCACCTAATTATGCTACGAAAAACATGCAATAATGACCTTATAGCGCACTTAATATTCTTTAATTTAAGGGTAAAATTAGATCAGTGAACTTTGTAGTTGAAAGTATAAACCCGAAATTCCAAAGGCAAGAGGCCCGCTATTTAAGTTTTTCATACAAATCGCAAGTGGAGTTGCAAAGCTGCAATTTTGGTATATTATAAAGGCCTTATAGATATGGATCTATATCTGGATCCCTAACGTTTTTTGACCTATTTTTACATTCACTAACGTTTTATGTCCGAATGATCATTTGTCCTAACGCTCATATGCCATATCTTTAATTTTCCTAATATCGTATGGATGATTTTTGTTTTCCCTAATGCGTTATATCCTAATTATCATTTTCCATATCAATTATTCATCCTAACGTTATATGCAATAATAGTCATGTATCACAATTGTCAGTAAGCCTAATGATCGATAATCCTAATAATCGTATTTCCTAACTCTGTATGGCCTATTGCAGTATATTTTTTTTTATTCCTTATACTTAACTATTACTAAATAATTCGCCATGTTGTCCAAAGAATTTAAGTGAGCAATTTTGACCTGGGAACCGGTCGACGAAGCCCCGCTGCGCGGGGCTTCTATTTCCGCTCTAAGGGATAAAAGGTACCTAACGAACCTATCCAGGTTAAGGTAGGGGATGTTCAGATTATTTATTTTTTAATGCGGGGGGCTTCGCCCCCCGAGCCCCCCTGGTGGGGGGCTTCGCCCCCCCGTCCCCCCTTTTTTTTGGCTTTGTAAGTATGAGGATGTGTAAACAATTGATTAAAAATACTTAAGTATTTAAAGACTACGCCATTCACTCCGCCCTAGTTTCGAAACCTAACCAATCCACGTCGGTTTTACTCTGGTTTATTACTTGAACATTTAAACGTATTTAACGTATTTTAAACGTGTATGCGCAAAATTAAGTAGGCTAAACAAGTAGTATGCCATGTAACATTATGCCATACATTCTCGGCCAAAAAATTTTAGGATAATCGACGTTATGCGACACGACAGGCACCCCCAAATTTTATTTAGGAGCCAATATCTCTCTAAAATTTAAAAAAAAAATTGTGTAACCATTACCGACATTATGATTAAATATTGTTAGGTATGGCTATTGATCGCTAGGGCTTCTGTCTCTTAGGACAACAACATTTAGGCTAAATGACATGAGGTGAAACGTTATTAGGGATTTCGAAGAATATGGAAAATAACATTAGGGTTTTTAACAGTTATGGTAAAAAATTATTTGGGCAAGTGAGTTTTAGGACAATCATTACATTATGGAAAATGAGTGTTATTGCAACTGATCGATAGGGCTAATGCCCATTAGTGCAAAACAGTTCGGGCAAGTGATTTTAGGACAAACGATGTTAGGGATCTCGAGGGAGACCCTATAGATATATACGAAAATGCATATATGAAAAGAAAAACAAAAAAATAATTTGGGCATAGGACGTAAAAAACGGAAAAAAATTCGCACTTTTTTAGTTTTTGACGTTTAACTAAAAATCTATTATCTTTTTGATACTGATTGCTACAAAACTAAGAAAGAACATTAAATTTGAAAGGATTTGGGCTACGTTGCATCACCGTAAGTTATATATATTTTGAGTTGAGTGCCCTTTTATCAAAACATAAACAAATTTTAGGTTACGTTAAAGCTATTCACTAAATATTGGCAAAACGTTCGCGCTAAGAAAAAAAAGTAATTGTAGATAATAACTACATTAAATTTGGAACAAATTGAGCCGATAACAATTACTGTAAGTCTTATAGTTGGGGGTATACGAGGCTTCAAAACATGCATTTATTTTCTTAACTTAATGAAGGGCACATTTTGAAATGTCGTATCTCTAAATCTATATAATTTAGGGTAATGCAAGGTAGCTCAAATCCTTTCAAATTTAATATTCTTTCATAGTTTTATAGCGAATAGTATCAAAAAGTTATAGTTTTTTAGTTAAACGTCAAAAACTAAGAAAGGTCCGATTTTTTTTTTCAGTTTTTTACGTCCTATACATAAATCCTTTTTTTTCTTGTAATATGCATTTTCGTACATCCCTATATAGAGCCTATATAAATAATATACAAAAATTGCAGCTTTGCAACACGACTTGCCATTTGTATGAAAAACTTAGATAGTGGACCTCCAGCTTTTTGAATTTCGCGTTTTTAGTTTCAATTACAAAGTTTACTGACCTGATTTTACCCTTAAATGAAAGAATATTAATTGCGCTATAAGATAATTATTTCATGTTTTTCGTAGCATAATTAGGTAAGGCGATATTAAACCAAAAACGTTAGCAAAACTCAACATTTTATCTAGTTTATAAAACAGGGTACTATTTGAAGTCTCGAATCTCTGAAACTATAAGACCTACTGTAATGCATGTTATCTCATCTTGTTACAAATTCATTCATCTTTAAACGTTACCTGATACATATTGTCAAAAAACGTAAGGCTTTTTTTATAAAAATCAGAAACTAAAAATAGACAGTAAATTTCACAGATACTGCCTTATGGTGTCTAAATAACATACCAAAAATGCAGCTTTACTACATGTTTTGCGAGTTTAATGTACGATTTGACCGTACTAACTGACAACTTATCATTACTACTTTTACCGCTCAACCCATACGGCTACTTTCTCACAAAATTAGCCGTCCACGTCTCCAAATGTTGAAACTTCGAAAACCTAAAGATATCGCTTTGTCTACTTTTCTCAGGAATTCAGGCTGCCAAAATAATAGGTGTACCGGGAGCAAAGTAAACAGGCGAACGTGCTCAGAGTAAGAGCTCAGGTTGATAACCTTAAAAAATACTATAGATTGTACAATTACTAACGAGAGTGTTAGAAGCCCGACGCCGTTAGGCGGAGGGCTTTTATGACTCGAATTAGTATTCCGCTTACCTACCGTGATGCATACAATGTTTTTCATCACACTTACCGACAAAAAAATAAGTTTTAAGTCATAATATTATTAAATGACGTACTGACATTTCTATTACTCCCTAGGGAATATCACTTTTCTATTACTCCCGCTACGCGCGCAAGCAATGGCCCGCTTAGACAGCAAGTGTGATGAAAATACTATTATTGTTACTGAACAAATCCTCGTGCCTATTACTGAGAACGCTAAACAGCTACTATTCGCTAAGTGGACTGTATGTACACAAACAATCCGTGTTTATGTTTACAGGTCCGTAATGTATTCATTAATTCCTATGTGAATAGGATATCTCTGTCTCTACGCCGCACCCCTACAGATATCTACGCCTGGCCATAGACTTGTGCCGTAGCACTGCTGGTCCCAGACGTTTTACTCGTAATATACTTTTCATCACACCTCTGTTCGGTAAGTGCCAATGCGCTGCGGCGATGCGCGCCGTATATGCGTCATTACACACTAGGGCTGTCAAGGACTTTCATACATCATTACGTCGCACTAGCGCGGCGCGCGCCGCGCCGAGATTTCGTCCCTGATTTTGAGAAATGATTTAGACCATTTTAGAGTAGTTTTGTGATTTTATTTACTTTTTTTGCCTCACAGGTGTGATAAAAAACATTGTGTGTGCCACGGACGGTACTTGTACCGCGTTCATAATTCTTGAATTCACAAATTCTTATTTACCGCCCTTAATACACAATGTAGGTACTATTATAATGCACATGCTTAGAAAGTGCTCTTCTTAAGGGTAAGCTTCTACACCGAAAGTGATACTTTTCTACACACGTGCAGGGGTGAATTTCCGTAGTAATTTTCTCCACAGTCTGGGTGATACTGCCGAGATTGTCTCATTTTCCTCGCATAAATGCATTGTAAAATATGGTATTATATTCGTGTTGAAATGTGATCTTTTTGTTTAACTTGTCTCGGTTTAATGAAAAATAAATAAATATCTTGAGACATCTCACACAAATCCATCTAGCCCTACGGTAAGCTAAATTAAAGAAAAGATACTTAAATACCTACATAGATAACCATGACTAAGGAAAAAAACTATTTACGATAACTAAATACATCAATTTATTATAACGCCCTCGCCTTGAACCTCCAGCTTCGTAGGTAAACCAACTAGGAGATTTCAAAGATTTCAAAATGTTTTTTGAATAGAACGTGAATATCCTTGGGGTTATTCGCTATTTTGTGATGGAACCTTTGGCACCATGGAGATCTTGGAGAAATCGGTTGATGCCGGGAGGTCGGTTTTGACATTCTTTATTTCAGTTATTAATTATTATATACACAACTTGTACAAAACCCTAGAGTTTGAGAAATTTCAGTTAGTTATATTTCAATTAGTTGCGTTAGTTAGTTACATTTGACCCAATATGTTTTAGTGATCGTAATCATCCGTCTTACTCCATTGATTATCGGTTCTACAACATATGTGGCCAGCCTAATGCCATTTCAATGTGCTTGCAACGCCATGTCGATCACTTTGGTTCTCTGGATCACTTCATTTCGATATGTTTCACATGTTTTAGTGGTTAGCCCCAAAATAAACATTACAGTTTTCACCTACATCTAGCTAAGTAGCTTCAAATAGTAGCAGCTTCTAATAAAGCCACGAAACTTAGTAAACTACTAAACTAACTGAACAAGTAGTTGTTAGCTGTGTCGCGGTTACCGAGTCAAGGGCTTGGCTAATGCGATGGGGAGAGCACCTTGTACCGTGGTGGCATAATTGACTTACCAACTCGGGCTAGTACGAATATGCTCTAACTTCTCACTATTTTAAGACATCGGCCATATACATACACGGTGCTCGCGAGCATTGCGAAAGATTTTAACTGTGTATTCTAGACATCAAAATAAACAAAAAATATTATGAGACCTAATGTCAAATTCCACAATATTTTTTTTAAATATAATAATATAATTATAAACATAAATATCTTGGGACATCTTACACAAAATCGACCTAGTCCCACGGTAAGCTCAATTAAGGCTTCTGATGTGACTAGACTTTTTGAATACTTTATCTACATCCATATCATAAGTTGTCTACAATATGTTTAGCGGCGGTAAGCAAATAGCCTACTTTAAGAAATCTGTATCTGTGGGTGTATCATAATTTTTACTTTACGATATCGCAACCGATATCTTAATCACAATTAAATTTCGAACATTCTGTTAAAAAGAAAAAACACACTTTAATTTCGATTATCGAATTAATCGATTTGTAATTTCATTCACATGAAAATTCATATTCCATACATTCTTCTAAATCTCGAATACTGAGAATCGATTTGAGAATCGATATCGACTCAAGACCTTACCTGGTGTATGAATAAAAAAAAACTAATGTCAGTTCAGTCATTTGTTTTGTTTGAATTGTTTCAAACCTCCAACTTTTTTGGACTGTTGACTTGAAAGTTAAATATTATCGAGTTCGTTGTGAAATATTTACACTGAAAAATTATTTATGACGACGAAGACAGTGATGTTGAAATGTGTGAAACACCACCAGAAATCCGGGACGCCGCTACAACCGTGACCAATAATTTGCTGCCACAAAAATAAACATATTGTAGAAAACTTATTATATGCATGTAGATAAAGTTATGTATGCAACTGTTCATAATTAGGCATTAAAACACTTGTGTTATCAACACTCGTGTATTAATGCCTCTCATTATGAACCAGTCACATAAAATACTATTTTAACATTTCCAATAGTTTTTATCAAAACAACAATTTGTTAAAATTAATTTTTTAAATGATTATTTTAGGGACAGGTTTTTTCGTCAAATCTATTTTTATTTTTTGATTGTCAGGCAAAAGTGTGGTAATATCAGAACACATTGTAGTAGCATTGTAATCAAAAAGAAGTTTTATAACGAGGTACGTCGAAAAACTTATTTCCGAAAAAACTATTTACCACGAAATTATAAATAACATTAAATACTCTAAATATGCTCAGGAATCCAGCATTAAAATTTTTCGGAATGCTCACGAGCACCGTGTATGTAGATATCCATATATAAGTCTATAGGTAGTTATCCTTTTCAAATAACGTAAGTTGCGAATATTTTTTTAATGTATTGTATTCTGCAGGCCTAGCCAAGATGACGTTCTGCAATCGTATACGATAAACGATAAGTAAAATATTAGGGAATAAGAGATTCGAACGAAAAGTCACGTGACCATTTCCATATATTATGTATTATGGTCACGTGACTTATTGCTTATCTTATCGTAAACTTGTCTATTTTGCGTAGTCTCCATTGCTGGCCCAATACTTGTAGGGAACCTCACATACACCCTTGAATTTCTTCGCAGATGTATGCAGAATACCTCACAATGTTTTCTTTCACCGTAAAGCAATTATGAATATCGAATGATATTTCGAACATAAGTTTTTTTCAAATTTTACGACCATATACAGGGTGATTGGAGAGACGGTAACAAGTAATAACTAGATAGCCAAGTTTGCTCTTAGGAACCATATCGTTGATTTTATTCAATAAAACATGCATTTTTTTCAATACTTTTGAATCATATTTTTATGTCATTAAAATAATATGTTTAACAGTAACTTTCTGATGACACAATCGGCTAATGCAATCAATAGTCAAGCATAAATTATGCAGATTCTATTTTTTTTTTATTGAACCCGAGCGATTCTCACACCTACTTACTTATAAAAATAAAAGCACTAGGCAATAAATTCAAAAAATACAAAATAATGAACCCAAAAAAAAATACAACAAACAAATTGATAAATAAATTGTCAGTTTTTAAGTAAAGTTATAGAGTTAGAAAAACGTACTCGTGTTTCACCCTGTATTTCGCATCAAAACTACAGCATAGGAATATAATGTTATTCAATTATCAACCCATAGTCATCACGCATTTAAAAATATTAAACACAAAAGGCTACAAAGTCTAGTACAGATAGTAACTATCGGAAGGAAATTCAATGCCTGCAATAATACAGACAGACATGGCTTATAAGGCGTTAATTTCCACCATGTTAAATCAATCCCCTAATAAATAGCTTCAATTAACGTGTATCCGAGACTCCAACACACGCTAGACTAAACCTCAAAGTTGATTCACAGATCACCTATCTTTATAGTTAAATACAACCTTATTGCTATCAACATAAGGTGCGACATCAGTTGATCAAGCAGCATCATACGGTTTTGAGAAATTAAGTAGATGAAGCTTAAGAGATTAACGAGATAACGTTGAAACAGATTTTAATTACATGATGATTAAAATTCCTTCTTTTATGGTATACTCGTACTCCTACAGTCTGGAAAAAAAGAGTTGAAATTAGAAAGTAGCAACATCGTAGTGTCGTCCCTTTCAAATCAATATGCGTGAGAAAACGGGACGACAATACAATGTTGCCACTTTTTAATTTCTACTCTTTTTTGCCAGACTGTATAGGGTTACTTCCCACCTATACAGGGTGGTCCAAACCTTGACGTCAAAAAATTTTTTTTAGATTCCTCACGTCATGAGCTATCAGAATATACCCCATGTATGTTACCCGATTTTTTGTAGTTTTCGAGTTATGAATTTTTGAAATTTTTTTTTTTGAGAAATTCTGGAAGGAAGAAATTTATTAACAAAAAAAAACTTTTGGGTTTTTTAACTAGTTTCTTTTTGTAAAAGTATTACTAAAAAAATAAAGCATTTACTGACAAAAAAATTAGCGTCCTCATTTTGATACAAGTAGGATAAAAAATACCAAATTCAAAATTTAACGCTAAAAACGCATCAAAATAGTATTAATGTACGTAAATAAAAAAATAAAACATATCCCAAGGAATTTTTGTAATCTAAAGACCGCCCTAGACCTTGAGCCTTCGTAAAAGCAAAAAAAAATGATACTTAATGATGAGGATTTTTCGGAGTAGTCGGTCAAATAAACTTAAAAAAGCTTAAAATTTTAAAGTAGTAAAAAATTACTTGAATAACTACACAAATTGAGTTTTCGTGGTATTTTCTGTCTTTATTCATTGATAAGAACAACACAACAGACGAAATTTAACTTTTTTTTTAATAAAAAATTTAGAAGCTTTTTTTTAAGTTTATTTGACCGACTACTCCGAAAAATCCTCATCATTAAGTATCACTTTTTTTTTGCTTTTACGAAGGTTTAAGGCCTAGGGCAGTCTTTAGATTACCAAACATCCTTGGGATATGTTTTATTTTTTTTATTTACGTACATTAATGCTATTTTAATGCGTTTTTAACGTAAAATTTTGAACTTGGTATTTTTTATCCTACTTGTATCAAAGTGAGGACGCTAATTTTTTTGTCAGTAAATGCTTTATTTGTAGTCATACTTTTACAAAAAGAAACTAGTTAAAAAACTCAAAAGTTTTTTTTTTATTAATAAATTTATTCATTCCAGAATTTCTCAAAAAAAAATTTTCAAAAATTCATAACTCGAAAACTACAAAAAATCGGCTAACATACATGGGGTATATTCTGATAGCTGATGACGTAAGGAATCCAAAAAAAATTTTTTGACGTCAAGGTTAGGACCACCCTGTATGATACACTGATAAATGAATCGCCTGGGTGCTTGGACAAGTTGCCAATCGCTAACGCTTAATCGTTAATTGGTAACGAAAGGCAGCTAACGGTCTTTGTCGCACTAATACGAATGAGTGACAGAGAGGGAAAACTACGATGCGCTACTAAGCGTTAGCGATTGGCAACTTGGATAAGCATCCTGCTCCTGATGATTACTGCTACTCTGTGTCGGTAATCTGGAAAACTTGGAAGTTATACGAGTATGAATACTAATACATTATTTTTTGACAACTTTTATTAGACTGAATTTTTGTTTATTTAACTAGTTGTGTACATTTTTTTGTAAGTAACGAAATAAATAGAAATGCTTAGGTTAGGTTGGAATGTGATAATATGCGAAAGACATGTCTGCGAAACTTGTCATTTGGCAACAGAACTTTCGATGAAATGAAATTTTGTGATAAATTTTGTTGGGAAGTGACATCTTGCAATGAAATTTTCATCATCATCATCAAAATAAGAAAGACAAGTATACAACTACCCACAAAGAAAATTACATACTAAACCACAGACAATACATTTTTCTCAAACTTGCTACGGAATGTTAACCCATTAACGGCTGAATTTTTTTAATTTCTCCGATTTTGATGAATTTCATAAATGTTATTATACTGTACCCTAGATATAGAAATTTAAAATCAAAATAAAAATCGAACTAGCAGAAAAAAAGATATTGACTGATGCCAAACGGCATCGCTAGCCGTCTACCGTGTCTTTTCAAATACATATCATAGTGTCAATTTCTAGCATTTATTAAAGAAAAATACAAACAAAACATCGAATTTAGTAAAACAATAATTACACTTGGAATGTATAATTATATTTCGCGTACATCTTACATTGCACTTGCGTTGCAGGCTGGATCGGCCGTTTACATTACTCGTAGGCACATCGCCTACGCGATGCATAACTGTAAGACATGGTATCAAATCGAATAATGAGCTATACAATCATATCATACGTCATCAGAAACTTAGTGACTAGTCGCAGGTCATTAGTTTACGGCCAGGAACAACATTCAATGATGAAGGTGTTGTGGAATCTAACGGAAGCGTTTTGCCTATAGTCATCACTGATGCAGATGACAAGTCCACATCACATCTGGCATTGAGCTAGCGACCGCTGAGGTTATGGAATAAAGCCCTCGGGGTCTTTACCTCCCTAATCTTCGACAAAACTAATATTGGGTTCATCAGGAAGCTCCACAAATAAATAATTTTCATCGCAATTCGTCTCCTCGTTTTTTATTGCTAGTGCTTCGTGCAAAATACAGTTCCAAATAAACAAAATAAATAATTAATTAATATTATAAATAAAAATAGTTACAGTAGGTACATATCTGGAACGAATATGTATCTCAAAATGTACAAAACGCAAAAAAAATGGTAATTTAAAAAGACACGATATCGGGCTAGAGGTGCCATATGGCATCGACAATAAAGATTTGATCATAAAGTAAACGAAAAGAATGCATATTTAATAATTTCATTAAATAATGGTTCTCTAATGTGTACTGATTTGATTAAAAGCAAAAAAATATGAATATCAATCACAATTGTCGAAATTATGAAACATTTACCTGAACACGTCGTCCATTTTTCCACATTATTTCTAACGTTGATATTTAACTCGTTTTAACTTGCATTATATGTACTTTGGTTCGCTATTCACTAGTTTAATCAAAAGATACGTTTCTCCTTGACCGATTTGATGTATAAAATCTTCACTACTCACAATATCTAGGTAATGTGCCGCTAAAGACTAAATGTCTAAAAGGTGATGCCATTTGGCATCGCTAGCCGTTAATGGGTTAATGTTACTTACTTTAAATGAAACCAGGAAATACTATGTATCCGGTGGCATATGCTAAGCTGATATGTAAAGAGATTTCATGTATTTATTTCACACCTAGGACTGCAAACAAACTGTCTTTTGTTTTGAAACGTCAAATTGTGACACTATGTCTTGACATTCTGCCACAGAAAAAAAAAATAACCTAAGAACTAATGTCTATACCACCAGGTAAAAGAATACCACAAACAGATGAAAAAAAAAATTTGGCGCGAATGTTTTTTTTTTAATGTTGTACGATACTGTACTATTGGTTTATTTACAAATCAAATAGTATGGTTCGGCGAAATCAGTTCGTTTTATTTCATGGCAAGTTTGAGAAAAGCACTATACAAATCTCGGCGAGAAACAGGGTTACAGGCCGCGTATTCCTATCTGGCCTCAGTTCCTTCGGCCAGATATATCTACTTGGCCTGTAACCCTTCGTTTCCCGTCCTCCATAGTAATGTACTATTAATGTTGGATGTACATACTAAAGTACCTTGTAATGAATAATTAGCTTAATTTGCAAATTTATGCGATTCTAATATACGCGAGGTAATCCGTTTTCATAGTTTTATTTCTTGTTTAACTTACTTTGATTCCAGCAAATCACGCAAGCGATTCTGTCCGGCATAAATTCTCCATAACATAAATGACCCTCGCCATGTCGTGATCGAAAGTTTCCACAAATTTCTTACGAATCTAACGAGCTAAGACGGTAACTTGTAATTGGATTTATTTTGAGTAGGTACTTGCTCCAAAAAGTTCGGAAGTTTATAACAACTTATTTCTAAAGATGGCCGCTTCCTTAATATCAATATAAATTAAAGAATAGCCAGTCAAGTATGAAACGGGAACAGATTATTAAAAGCTTTTTGGACTAATTTAATAAAAGTGGATCTGAATGTCTACAATCCGCTTTGTATGAATTGGTAAACATTTGCTCATGGCTTTAATCAGGACTTTTCAATATTGGCAGATGGTGGTGTTAATTAGTTTCCAATCTAATATGATAGGTATTGCTTATTTTCTAGGGAGCAATTTTATTATCTTACTCACTGATTTTAGGTCGGCTAAACTCGTGCTACGGCAAGGCGTATTTTTAAAATTCATGGATGATTATAATCCTTGCTTCCATTTTTGATTAACTAGTGCCACCTTCCACTCCTAATTAGACACTGATAGATGTATTAATAGACACCATCTCATCACTTTATGTCATTGAAATTGATGAAATCACACCGGTGAGATTATCGGTAAAAATCGCTCCCCTAGGTCACGTTTTATAAAGTTACATTTTACAATTTTGCTGTGTGCCTAACGCACGCACGTATTGGCTAGAAAGAGAGGCAAACCGCAAAATTGTGAATTGTAATTTAAAAAAACACGACCCTGGTCATTTGACGTACCTATATCTTGCGTAACAATACTTTCCATGATAATTGCGTGGACACAGTTGTGTTCACATAGGAAACCTCAAGAGCTAGAATAACACATGCGCTTAGCTGTGTCCACATATTGATTCACAGCGGTTTAGTTTAGCAAATCTATCCAAGTTGCAGTAGCAAATTGATTCAGATTATGTGAACATCAATTGATAGCTGAGAAATAGATTGCGTTGTTGGACTTTGTTTAGCTCTACAGACACGGTATAAAATCAATTATTATGCCTATTCAAACATTATTTTGTGCCGTTGCTTAAAGTTAATGTCTTCTGAGGATGGATTTTCAGGCTAAAGTAATTTTTACCATTAAATCAGCCTAATCCAGTAAATAGATTACCACTATTTTCGTCCTATTGGTGCAAACACCCCAGTAATATAAATAATGAGTGCACAAAACAGGTTTTGGCAGAATCAATTTTATATTACATTACAATTCGTACACTTAACAGGTATTTGCATCAATAGGACGTTTTATTGTATTAATACAATAAAATAGTGGTAGTCAATGGATATTTCTTTATTAAACAATTTGTTTTCGTTGTAAGTAGGTACGCAATTTCTTTTAACGGTGATTTTACATAGTACACTCTTGGTCCGTTAATACGAGTCGCGTATAAAATTTCATAGAAAATACTGTGAACACGCTGATTTTATATAGATTTTTAAAATGTTTACAGGGTTAGTGGAATCCAGTTGAATACCTCTAATACCTATCCCTGTTTTTTTTCATAGAATCCCAAAACGATGTAATTTTATCGTCAGCAGATAACTTCGTGGATTTAAAAAGCTCCTTTTTCCAGGCAGTTTTTTGAACAACAAAGATTTTGCTTGCACGCATCAGTCTAATAACCATTACCATTTTTCGATTTAATTATTAATTCAGGAAAATTACAATATAAACTGATGTTATAAGGGATTATACCTATCCTGTACATATTAGAAAACTCTCTTTGAAATCAGCCCGTTTGCAATATTTTTTTGAAAAATTACCCACCAGTAGGTGTTATAATAGGTATCTATTTTGAAGTTCTCAATAGTTCTTCTGACTGTAAAACATATTCATTTTTTATCCTATCCTTTATCCCTCCAATCCCTACCTCAATCTCACATCAAATTCAACCCTTTCATAGTACGCTACCTAGTTCAGTGTGAAGTGATCGCTAAACACACAAGTGGTATCCATTAACTGATAGTCTCAGAGGACATGCTTTTCACATTACAATGTGACCTTTTGTAAAGGAGGGCAAAGTTGAAATGGCTATGCAAAGCAGACCGGCCGTCTCCCAAATGGCGAAGTTCGGAACTTATCGAAATGTTGCAGCTTTCCCAACAAAAATACGTGGAAGAAATTGCAAAATAACTTTAACGTTTTCTTGATATTTGCGTGGAACGTTCTCGTAAGTGTCCTGTATTTCGAACGACATTTGAGAGTCGAATTTTAATATTATTTTAGATTCGGTACGCTGAAAGAATTCAGTTGTGAAAGGAATGTCAACGATGTTGCCACAAATCGAATAAATACATTCACCGTGCATATTCAAGAACCAGAATGAGAAGTATACGTATTCAGACGTAAGTACTTTTAAGAACACGATTATCGAAGTTACAATCTTCAAGTCGTTAACGTATTAAGAGCTCAAAACACGAATATGTTTTATTGTGACCTGTGAAAGGATTAATTATTAGGTATATCTATTTTATGGTATATGTATATCAAAAAGGTGAAATACTTCCTCGCACAGCGTATCAGCATTGCGATACAACGAGGAAATGCCGCCAGCATTCTTCGTATATATAGGTAGCAGTGACTTGAGGTGGTGTATAAAATTTAGACATTACCTAAAATGTAGTTGATGTTCAGTCAAGTGCAAAAATAAGTATCGAAAGAATCCGCTCATAAATATGTTACGACGTTCTTATTACACAGAATTAGAGTGCACTGGGACATATTCTTGAACATTTTTGTGTACACCTCATTTTGTCTTTGACTGTTCTCACCGAATAATACGGTTGAAAGCTATTTTAAATTGTATACCTACCTAAAATGTAGGTGGTATACAATTAAAAAAAAGGATCCCCCTTTTAATACCACATTGGCTACGGATATCCACTTATTTTTGGCCTAGGCTTAACCGCTGTAAAAATAGCTAATATTTTATGAGTCCGCTTATAAGTTAAGCTTACCAGGTCGATTTTTGTAAGATTTCTTACGGGTTTTTTACATGAAAAAGTAAACCAACTGTTTTGTTAGTTGTCGCCTATCTTCGCCAACATGCTAAACAGATTAATGGTCACTCTGTGAGCGCTGTGCCCAGATTAAGCAAATGCAATCGCGCAAATTGGAAGGTGCTTCAGCCTGAGCAAAATATAGCCGATTGTGTTAATAGGGGAGGTGCCTACACACGTTTCCTGAGGCAGCCTTACATCACATCATTAGCCTATCTCATTCTACTCCGCTGGACGTAGGCTTCTCCTAATAACTATGCGTAGGAATGGACGCATAAGGAGCTAAATGCCTATAATCGCCGTGCTGGGCAAGCGGATTGGCGATGGCAGGCCTGGCCAGTGAGACTTCAATCTCTTAAGACACCCGCAGGAAGAGTTGGGGTGGTGACAAATGTATTCTTACTGCCGTCACCACACGGCCAAACCTCGCACGTACCGTCTAAATAAGTCATACTGAATAACTGTTAGTACCTATGGGACCAACGCCGAAATCGCAAAAAAAAACACTCTTGCGTACAAAATGTCAAAGTGACATAGCCAGTCTATATATGTACATTACGAAACAAGTGCGAAAAAAACTAAGTTTCTAAACGAGTGGAGATAAGGGTGAATATCTAAGCGTTTCAACCGCCTAATATTGGTGGCATCATTTTTGCCGAAGTTTCTACACGTTTCAATGTTATCGTCATTTGTATAAGGTACCGTGCTTCCATCAAATGACAAAGTAGCAGATTGCAACGAATAGAAACTTCGGCAAAAATGATGCCACCAAAATTAGGTAGTTGGAACGCTCAGATATTCACCCATAAATTAATCTACAGCGACACGAGTTACGAATTTTTAGGGAGTTTTTTTATTCACCGTTCAAATTTTAGAGTGTTAATTATGAGGTGAATTACTGAAATTTTATTATGGGAGCAAAGCAACATCCGATTCGAGTAAAATGAAGTCTGATTTTCCATTAATTAAACTTTTTCGGAGACTTTACTTTCTGTAGTGGTCTTCCCAACTAGCAAAACAGTCATATAACATCGAGCTTACTCAGCTAATAAGTCGTATAAAGGTCATATAAACGCGAATTACACAGTATCTATCGTATAAAGCCAGCTTATACAGCAATATGTCGTATAAAAGTCATATAAACGCAAATTACACAGTACCTGTCGTATAAAGCCAACTTATACAGCAATAGCATAATAGTCATATAAGATGTCATATACACGTTTATACGACTTTCTTATATGACTTAAGAGTCATATAAGAAGTTGCTGAAAAAGACACATTTATAAAACGCTTATATGACTTTTTTGCCGAGTAGCAAAAACTTATATGACTGACTTATGACTTGTGAGAAAAAGTCGAGTAAACGTAACGCAGTTGCTATTATATGACTATTGTGAATGAAGTCATATAACAGCTAATTATATATGTTGTTTTATAAAAGTGTTTTATTCAGCATCTCGACATCTTTTATGACTAAAGAGTCATATAAGATTAATGCTGAGTAACCTGCTTTTACATGACGCTTACTTGACTATTTGTCGAATAATTACATCTTATATGACCTATGCTCGAGTAAATGGAAAAATAATTGCTATTATAGAACTTTTTGGTTTCAGCTGTTACTTTTACATGATTAACGTATCTACCTGTAGGTGTCATGGCGCTTAAACCACTAAACTTGCTATATAAGAACTAATACGAAGCAGTTATATGATATGTTAATCGTATACATGTCATATAGTAGTTTCCTTCGTAATAATTAAAAATATTTATTTAATTTATATTGTAATAACTAATAATTAAAGTGGCGCGTTCATTATTTACTACTAAATATAGTATACTTTACCAGTAAAGTGGTATTTGCAGTACATTTTCACCATTAGGTAGAATTTATAATGCCAATTATAACATGGTCATATATTACTTAGATAACTCTGTCAAAACATACTCAACGGCATTAAGTGATTTAATTTTGTTTACACCAGCTAGCACTAACAAAATTATATGCACGAGCAAGTTGTCAATCCGTCTTCTGTTTAGTTTCGCTGGACACTTTTATTCCACAAATTTGGCATATAAGTAGCAATTATATGATCAATAAATAACTAACTCAACGGTTATATGGCTCTTATATGATTAAAAGTCATATAAAAGCTATAGAAGTCGCTATTATTAAGCTAGTTAGCTATAAAGTGGTCACGGCAATGATTATTATATGACTAATAAGTGGTGGCAGTTTCAGTTAAATGGCTTTTATATGGCTAAAAAGCTGAGTAATATGGGCCCAAATCGCGTTATATAAACGTAATTATTACGTTTTTATGACCAATTTCATAAGCTAAAAGCCTGAATATGTTACGTTTCCGCGACGATTATATGACGAAATTTTTTTTTATTCACCGTTAAAATTTGAAGGTTTTTTTTCAATTCGACAAAAAAAGCCTGATATCTTATTAGGGTTCGTATGGAACGTCAGATTTTTTCTCCGATCCGATCTTTCTCGAATCAGTTGTCGGTCAATTAGTAAAAATTCATCAATAACACCTCAGAATTAATCCCCTAAAGCCGAATACCCAACAGACCGCTGCTCAAAAATGGTTACATGACACCTGAGATTTACAGGGTGTTTTTTTTTCGACCGTTCAAATTCTACATAGTGAATGTATAGGTCATACTGACCAACTTTTACTATGGGGACAAAGTCGAAATCGCGAAAAAAAAATCAGCTGTTTCATACATTTCGGCCGGCGTAATGCCGCCAATTTGTATGAAACAGCTGATTTTTTTTTCACCCTGTATGACACTTGACTGCGTTTCGGTACCGTCACCGTGAGGTCTTCGCACACTATAACAACTCCACGCCAACGCGGCAGCAACTCTACTGACACTCACGATGAGTAGTCAACTAGTTGATCCACCCAATAGTAACTAGTGGACAACGCGGTGTCAACGAGCGGGCAATGAAAATGGTTGCTCGATACACGTCGGTCGCAAACGCATAGTCGTTGCGTGGAAACGTGTGGTCGTTGCGTGACAAACGAGTCGGGGTTGACCTTTAGTGTATGATGCGTAGGCCTCTTGGTACACTACTTTAATATAATTTTTTGAAATTAAATCTTGAACATATTATGACACAGGGCTTAAATTTTAATGATTAGACTTGAGTCGAGTGGGTGTGGAGTTGATATAGTGTGCGAAGGCCTTTGTTGAGAAGCGGTCTGAGGGACATGCGGCAAAAACGTTACCGATACGATGCGTCACTGCGATTCCGTATCGTCCTCGTTTTTTGAGCATTGGTGTGGTCGCACCTTTAAGGAGTTACAAAGTGTAATTCCGGCCTAACGTAACTTACAGTGTCATCCGTGAAAGAATTTGTAAGCCTTTTTACTAAAAACTCCCATCTTTGTCGTTAACCATAAAGACGAACAGATAATTCGTATAAAGATACAAGCCAATTTCGCCCCTATGCAAGTGACAAAATGGTACGCTAAAAGGTTCACATCTGAGTTTTTCCAAAACTGGAGGCATCTGGCATCAATCCAAGACCACACTTTCCACGTGCCATCACTTTACGTACATACTCTACACGTGGGGCTGAAGAAATTATAACTGCCGTGATAAATTCAGAGGACTCTTCTAATTCTATTAATTAACGCGTGGTTACACACAGCCACCCCAAACGTAGGAAATAGCAAAAAATATCATGAAACATCAATGTCCCTTCGTATAGGTATCATAGGAACTTTATTATGAAGCAATAAACAGCTTACAGTTATAAAGTACCTGAAACAAAATAAATCAACAGCAGATTTTTTATTCATTCATAGCTGTCGATAGTTAGCCGTGTAGTGTGGTGACGGCAGTAAGAATACATTTTGTCACCATCCCAACCACAGAACCGAAAAAACAGTTACGTTTTACCAGCTGTTTTTATTATTCCGTGATTCCAACTCTTCCCGCAGGTCCTAAGAGTCGACTAAAGGAATTTAAGTGTTACTGACTATTCGTTGACAAAAGATTGATGGGCATTTTCACTTCTAGGCACCCCATTAGCTTAACTCTCACAAAAAAGTTAACTTCGATGTCAGTTTTGTAACGACAATTAAGTAGGTATGAAATATTTACGTAAATCCACTTTATTCATTTTTTTATATTGCATAAACGCGTATTCTTTCTGGATTAAATGATAAAAATTTAGCTTTGTTAATGTTTAATGCTTAATTGTCGTTACAAAACTGACATCGAAGTTAACATTTTTTGTGAGAGTTAAGCTAATTGGGTGATTGGTAAATGCTCATAGTGGAGTGGATACACTACTGCGATCGCCAACCCGCTAGCACAACGTGGCGATTATGGATTTTTACATCCTAATGATAACCGCGAGGTAATAGCAGAGGCCTTTGTACAGCAGTGGATAGATGGACTGATGATTTTGATGAACTATTTGGGTGATCAGTTTCATCATCATCAGGCTATGTTAATCCACTGCTGGACGTAGGCCTCTCCTATTAACTATGCGTATAGACGCATTAGGAGGTAAATGCCCATAATCGCCACGCTGGGCAAGCGGATTGACGATCGCGGTAATGTGTCCACTATGATGACGCTGCTGCCCATCATCAGTCTTGTAGAATGGTCAGTGACACTTCAATCCCTTAGTCGACTCTTACGACGCCCGGAGGAGGAGTTGGGGTGGTGACAAATGTATTCTTACTGCCGTCACCACACGGCAAGTTTCATACAAAAGCAAAATTTTATATCCCCAATAATTTCTTTAAGCATTGATTATTTTCCGTCCGCTATTACCATGTGTATTACAGTTGGTCTACCGCGAACTCCGAAGTTCGCAAATTTCGGGATTTTTCTCTGTTACTCTTATGACGCTTTTGCTAGAGTGACAGAGACAAATAAATGAAATGAAATGAATGAAATGAAATGAGATGAATTTATTAGCACAAAACATAACTTAAAATCATATTACATTAAAAACAGAGATATTGAAGTTGTGCCAAAGGGTCCTCACTCAGCTTGTTGTCACGTAGTGCACCGCAGGCCACACTACGCAACGCTGATTTTCAGTGAGGCCCTAGGTATATAATAATACCCGAAATTTACTTCGGTGTTCGCGGTAGCACGCCTGAGCCGACGATTAAACGAAGTTTCGCGTCACAGAATTAACAGCCATTGCGCATAGAACAACGCGCGTCTATGTCGCGCAATAAATTTCTCTCGCAATAAACGCCGGCAAGGAACTTCCGGGAGGCTATTCGAACAACACAATATCGATTTACTGCAATTTATTCGATATGATATTTAGCCGTGTGGTGACGGCAGTAAGAATACCTTTGTCACCACCTCAACTCCTCCTGCGGGTGTCGTAAGAGTCGACTAAGGGAGTGAAGTGTCACTGACCATTATTGATTGATAAAATATTGATGATGGGCAGCAGCGTCATCATAACAGACACATTTACCTCCTAATGCATCTATACGCATAGTTAATACGAGAGGCCTGCGTCCAGCAGTGGACTATCACAGGCTGATGATGTGATGATGTGTGATGTGATTCGATATTATTTGAGGTGAGATGAACGTCGGATAGGCACAGAGTTTATATTGGCAAGTTGAAAGAAAGCTTTGTCTTTTATCGATATTATTACGACTAATTTCATTATACATCAAGTACAAGGTCAACAATTCCTTGTAGTAGGTACTTTTTAAATATATAAAAAAGATATACCCGAAACCGAGGTACCGAAGAGGTACCCGATTAAATAAAGAAATCGATATTTTATAATATTTTTCACCATCGACCAATTATATAATCACCAAATTAAACATTTAAAAGCGAAATCAACCGATTTACTCAATGTCCCGTAATCAAGCCCCAACTTAATGCTAACAGGGCCAACTCAGGTTTATAGGGTTATACCTATTCGATAAAAAAATTGCTTCACGATTCTCGGAGATATATCAAGATTATCGAGTAAAAAACATACGAAAAATAAGAATAAAAAACCTTTCAAATTGAGAATCCTTTTTAAATTTCATTTACCTATTGCTGATAACACATTTGGTTAAATCGCCAAGAGTGAAACATCAAATAAATATCTATACGAACATTCTTATAATAATTCAGACTATTTAAGGGTATAATTATTATCCACAAGTAGGGCTAAGCCAGTCATAAGTGCAGAAACTTAACTTTGATTAATTAATTTAAGGTGTGATCTCTTTCTACAACTTGTCTCTATACTATAGCCTGGCAAAAAAGAGTAGAAATTAAAAAGTGGCAACATCCTAGTGTCGTCCCATTTTGTCACGCATATTGATTTGAAAGACTTTTTAATTTCTACTCTTTTTTGCCAAGCTGTAAATCAAATCGATGATCATGTAACCGACATTTAAAAACGATAATAGGCCTCCGGGTGCTCCCAGGTGATATATTAACGCGTGAGCACAGGAAAAAAGAATTTTTAAGTAGGTACGGTAAATTACGGACGAGGTTGTAATGCGGAGTAATATTTTAAGATGTGTTTACCGAGAATAATGAGTTTCAACATTGTAAGTGAAATATACGCGCCATTGCCGTAAAAGCCCCATTTTTTGTGCCGTCAAATAATAAAATTAACCTTACAGTAGCTACATGAATTTTTTTTTGCGTGAAAAAAGATTAATAATATGACTTTCAAATAGAGGTTTGAAAATTGAGTTCAGGGAAAAACAATAAAACAAAATGAATCAGTAGTTTGTGACATAAATGATTTTTTTCCTGTGCTATATCTGGAACTCCTTGTACTTAGGTCAAAAAAGCCAAAAAAGTTTAGTTCATGTCATCTCATCTGAAATACAATAATTACAAAATGTTGCCAATTACAACTGCGAGCAAAACATAGATAACCATTCCTACAGTTTAAGCGAAAAGTCTTATGTCTACATATTAAAACTTATAATATATATACTCTTAAATACCTTTCCCTCATGTACATGATAGGGTCTATTTGAGAATTACGTGCTTATCTACCTCAAAAAGCACTGAATATTCATTATTCAAGTACTTACGTAATTCTGTGGTGGC
Source organism: Thaumatotibia leucotreta (assembly GCA_025490895.1). Lineage (NCBI taxonomy): Eukaryota > Metazoa > Arthropoda > Insecta > Lepidoptera > Tortricidae > Thaumatotibia > Thaumatotibia leucotreta. Next base: position 23,166 of record JALPQI010002240.1, read on the forward strand.
AACCCTGTGTCGTAAAAAGTTTAACGATCAGGCCAAATTAATTGTGACCTCATTCGTATCCTCACTCAATTAGTCAAGGGTTTTCACAAGCGGAAACATGTCGAATAAAAAAAAAACAATACCTACAGCAGGCCTAGCCAACGCGGCATTCTATTATGGTCACGTGACTTATCGCTTATAGTATACTATAAGCAATAAGTGACTTATCGCTTATAGTATACTATAAGCAATAAGTGACTTATCGCTTATAGTATACTATAAGCGATAAGTCACGTGACCATAATAATGTACGGAAATGGTCAGCTGGCTTTTTGTACAAATCTGTCATTCTCATACATTTATTACTTATGGCTATATCGTATGCGATCGCAGAATGGCACTCTAGGCCTCCTGTGGTCCTTACCAACGCGATGCACTGAAAAAATATTTTATACAGGGTGCTTACGAGTAACCCGACAGACTTTACCAATGCATTTTTGATGTCGAAATAAGTATAAAAAGTTACATGACATAATTATGTCATTTTCGGACAAAAAAAAACATTTTTTTGTGATATTTTGAATTTCGATACCTTTGGGTTCAATTGTCGTAAAGGACATTTTGGCGAAAATGAGTTATATATACAGTTTTGTTCAGAATTTCAAGCGCTATCGATCTGTATAGTTAAAGTTTCGATATCTTTTAAAAAGTTGCCTTTACGACCAACATTTTCTACTATGGACTTGCAAAAATAGCTTAGCGAATGGGGCGTAAATATCAAGTCATTTATTATAAATAATTTTCTGTGTCGTAAAGGAAATGTACAAATAAAAATAGTGTCGTAAGTGACCTAATACGTTATGTGTTGTCCTTTACGCCCTTACTTTTTACGATTACTTTATGTAGTTCTATGGCCAACTTGGGCTTAAAGAACAAGTTTTTTCTTCGTCGTCCTTTACGACCAGCACGAAAAATTAATTCTTATATTTCTTATACAATTACTATTGAATGATCCGGGTGGTAAAGGACCGAAGTCATTTTTGTTGTTGTTTATTACCATAAATTTGTTTGTACACATACAAACAAATGTAAATATTAATAGTCATTCATGTCAAATCAACATCATTCACATCCACACAACTTTTTAATCTAAGAGGGGACCGCTTTCGTAGTACCTATTTATGTAAATAAAATACACTGAAGGTAATCAGTAAACTGTAATCAGCCACTGTCCAAGTACCTAGTTTATACATATAATATATGTGACGGTAATTCTGAATCTTCAGTAGAAATAAGTTGAAATAAAATAATATCTGAAGACATTATAGTCGTATCTAGGAGTTAAATTCTAGAAATAGGTAGAATCTGTGCGTTCAGTACCGGGAAACTTAACCCGTAGGTTTTCCTAGTTCTTCTTTATTGTAAAGTCTTACAATTACTACCTGTGTCACATCCCATAAGCATGAACTACTTGGACAGTTGCTTGTTAAACTTTACTATTACCATTACCTAGTGTTTGTTGTTTACATATACCTACTACGAAACCGTGCCACGTTGCCGTGTGATGACGGTAGTAAGAATACATTTGTCACCACCCCAACTATTCCGTGGTAAGTGTTGGCTAAGGGTTTTAAGTGTCACTGACCATTTATTTATCGAAAATTGATGATGGGGAGAAGCATCATGATAGTGGGCACAGTACTGCGATCGCCAACCCATTTGCCCAGCGTGGCGACTATGGGCATTTGCCTCCTATTGCGTTCATACGCATAGGCTAAGGAAAGGCCGTTGTTCAGCAGTGGAATGATATAGGCTGATGATGACACTTAACTACGAAAGTGTTCCCCTGCTAGAAGTAATAGCTTATACGTTTAAATTACTATTGAGACAGCGCAGCACTGAAACAATAAGTTTAAAATTGTTGCAAACATGTTATATAGTTTTGAAGCAAACAGTGTTTCCATTCTTATAAGTTGTCTAGTTCTTTGTTATGACTAAATATTTAGAGAAAATATACTACAACTCTAATCCGCCTTTCATTCGCCATATTTCCTACGTTTTAATAAATGTTTTAAACGCGTTTTGAGCAAAATCAGCGGAAAGCAGTCGCTATTTGTACCATTTTGCTTTCATTTACGCCCCAAATTTGTAAGAAAATTATCTAAGACCGTCATTTACGACCCTATCAACTCTAATTGCTCAAAAAAATCGTGGGTGTAAAGGACAAACATAGCATTTTGACGTGTCCTTTATAACATCTAACTTCTAAGCTGTTTAGCTTATCACTACGATTGCTTACACCAGGTCAAAGATACCAACAATCTACATTGTTTTCATCAGGGATCGGAACCTGTTTTTTAGAAAAACCTCGAAATAGCTCAATATTTTAAAATGTTTTACACTCTTTATGTAGTATTCAACATTAACATTAACTATTAACATCATATTTTTGAATTACTCCATAAACAAAAAAAATTATAAACCGAAGAAAGAAAAAGAACGGAATTCGAACCGTTTTTTTGTATGGAGCAAAAACCGGTATCCGATCCCTGGTTTTCATATACACGTCACAAATATAGGTCAAAAAACAAAAAAGTTATTGACAGTTTTAAATAAATAATAAATAAATAAATATCTTAGGACATCTTACACAAATCAACCTAGTCCCACGGTAAGCTCAATTAAGGCTTGTGATGTGGGTACCAGGCGACGATACATATAATGGATAGATACGTATAGATACTAAAAAAAATTTAGTTTTTTCTCCTGAAAACCTGCATTTTGTCCTTTACGACAATTGAACCCAAAGGTATCGATTTGTTTATACGACATGAGCAGTAATAGGTTGTAGAGAAAGACTCTTTTTAATTGTTTTACAGTTATAATTTTTTTGTTAAACATTCTTCTGAAACCATTTTCTCTGACGTTAATCAATGAGTATGTTGAGATAAAAACTCATAGTGAAAGCATTTTAATTGTGCAGACATTTTTCAGTGAATAATGATTAAAATAGTTTTTTGAAAAACATGTCATTATCTCTGAAATTAAGCCTAATCCAGAAAAGTTCATAGGACATTACTGTCTCAAAATGTGGTCAGGAATACACCCTTCAAGTTTGTTGGGTTACTCATTATCCTCCCTGTATAAAAATATAGTTCTATCTACAAACGTCCGGTAGTATCTAATTCTCCAACTATTTAGTTTAGAATTAAGATCACAGGAAACCTGCAGCCTTTATCCACCAGCGGACGTTATCCAGCTGAAATAATGATCGTGATCTAATAAGTACATTGTGTATTAAGAGCGGTAAATAAGAAATTGTGAACGAGTGTGAAAGTAAAGCCCAAGCCAAAGGCGCGGGCTTTACTTCACACGAGTTCATAATTCTTGTATCGCCCATGGCACAATGTTTTTCATCACACCTGTGAGGCATAAAATGTAAATATTTAATACAATATTTTCACAAAACTACTCTAAAATGGTATAAATCATTTCTCAAAACCAGGGATGACTTAAATTTATCATTTTTGTAACAGAAATCCCGGCGCGGCGGGCCGCGCTAGTGCGATGTAATGTTGTATGAAAATCCTTGATTGCCATTGAACAGGTACCTATGATAAAAAACCCTAAATGGAGTGGAAGTTTGTACGTCAAGGATTTTTCGCCAACCCTATCTATGAGAGGCGAAGAAAAACAGTCCCGGCCATAACTCAGCATTAAATTAAGACGTGGAAATTGACGGAAATCAGTCTTCGTTTTATCTGAATAGAAAAGGCTTTTACAGGCATTTAGAAAGTTTAAAGTAGTGTCTTAATTTAATTTTGCGGCGTTGCGTTATATTAAGATATGCATTATCCGCAGTTTCATCGCATTACTCGCATAAGTACTTATCTAATAATTACAGTTGTTATAAAAATGAAATATGCATAAATAATAAATCGTAAGTACTTACTCTATACAGTACATTATATACTTGTACTCCTACATAGGTACTGTATTTAATATGCTATTCTAGTCAAAAAAAGGGCCATCTTGTGACTGCTACTTTATTTATAGTTGCAGATTTCTAAAGGTGCATTCAGACCAAACGAGCATTCGCTATTCTAACTCCCTACTCTACGAAATTCGATCGTTACACTAAATTTAATTCGTTAATTTTGTAGAGTGGGGGATGAACTTTTGAAAGTTATAGATTAAACCTTACTCATATGACAGTAAGGCTAACCTTTTTCCCATAGTCTTAACATAATGTAAAAGGCTCATTTCTAAACATTTAAAAGCTCATTTTTAGAAATCTGCAACGTATAAGTTTATTAAGCGTATCTAAATATGCGACTTTAAATTTTTTGTTCGTTATTTGAGACTGCAATAAACTGAAAATGTAAAAAAGAATTCAATGTTTTATTGTAAAGAAAGTAATACAAAAAATAAGTAATTTTAAGCCTCAAGTCGAAAAACTCAGTGACCTTTAGTTTATTTGGAGGAGTATACACGAAATACATTCCTACTCACGTAAATGAAAACGAACAACATGAGCTTAAACAATCTCAATAATATTGGTACCCCGCATAACATCTGGTTTTCGCCCATTCTCCGATGAAAATTCAATAAAAAATCTTACGAATCAAATGAAATGCAAATGAGTGGATAAGGCAAATGCAAATAGATTTCGGAATATTTATTAGGCAGCTCGAAGACAGTGGCAGAGATTTTAGACAGCGTTACCAAGGTAGACGGAGACTCATTCAAATCCCACCTCGTGAATAGATATTATATTTTATCAAATTACTTTTAAGTGCCGTGTGGTGACGCCAATAAGAATACATTTGTCACCACCCCAACTCCTCCTGCGGGTGTCGTAAGAGTCGACTAAGGGATTGAAGTGTCACTGACCATTATTTGATAAAAGATTGATGATGGGCAGCAGCGTCATCATAGTGAACACATTACTGCGATCGCGAATCCGCTTGCCCAGCGTGGCGATTATGGGTATTTACCTCCTAATGCGTTTATACGCATAGTTAATAGGAGAGGCCTATCATAGGCAGATGATGATGATGATGATGACTTTTGAGTACAGATGGTTTTTTTACGCACAAGTTCAAGATGTGGTTAATTTCTTATCAGGTGGTTACTGGGTAAGGGTCATTTGAAAACGTCGTACAATACATGTGCGAAAAGGAAATTCGTAATTCGTGTCGATTTAAAACACTCCCTTTGGTCGTGTTTTAATTTTTCGCCACCAGTTTTGAACTTCATTCACTTTTTTATGCACTTGTGTCGTAATGTACTATTTAATCATCAGATAATTAGCTATTATTTCCCTATGAAAAAAACTTAACGTTTTAGGTAAAGGAAATCCTAAATTCAAGTCTCAACGCCATCCTACAGTACAAAAAATTATGTACAATAAAAATATACAAAAATATGTGATATAGGGTGGTCGTTTTTAGGACAGATGCCGTATAAAGGGTTGATGAATTATTTGTGAATGGGTTCTCAAAATAAAAGTTAAAGTTCTTGTAAGACACATGTATTTTCTGAATTTATACTAAACTTATTATTGATAGAAGAATATCACTTGGTCAGCCTCCGTAGCCTAGTTGGTAGAGACACTGCTTACGAAGCTTGAGGTTCCGGGTTCGAATCCCGGCGAGGGCATTATTTGCGTGTTTATTTATCACAAAATATTTGTTCCTTGGTCCTGGCTGTGTATGTATTTATGTATACATCGTCGCTTGGTACCCACATCACAAGCCTTAATTGAGCTTGGCGTGTGACTAGGTCGATTTGTGTAAGATGTCCCAAAACATTTATTATTTATTAATAAGTATCAATCACAAACCATATTCATCCATAATCAGGTAATCAGAAGTAGAAGCACAACAACGTTAAGTTGTATGGGTATTGCAAATATATCTGAAGCACAGTTTAAAACAGAATTTATGTACGAATTGTTAAAGTCTCAAGGTTATTTTATTAACTACCATGGTAACACTTCAATGTCTCGAACGTTATTACGAAATTCTTCAAATACGCAATAGATTTATACAATATACAGGCACCTGACTCGCGTACAATCTACTTTTAAAATTAACTTGAGTATGCGTTTTGCTGTGTATTTATTGTGCGAGTTTCATTGATAGACTACATATTATTATTTGGCTCATCGCGCCGTGTGGTGAATGACGGCAGTAAGACATTTATTTGTCACCATCCCAACTGCTCCTGCGGGTGTCGTAAGAGTCGACTAAGGGATTGCAGTGTCACTGACCATTATTTGATAAAAGATTGATGATGGGCAGCAGCGTCATCATAGTGGACACATTACTGCGATCTCCAATCCGCTTGCCCAGTGTGGCGATTATGGGTATTTACCTCCTAATGCGTCTATACGCATAGTTAATAGGAGAGGCCTACGTCCAGCAGTGGGCTATCACAGGCTGATGATGATGATGATATTGTTATTTTGCAGAAATTAAGTTCTGAAAATTATTGTGTTTAAATGACGCTACGCAGGCGAAAAGTTTTATTATACTTTTTATAATAAATAATAAAATAAATAAATATCTTGGAACATCTTACACAAATCAACCTAGTCCCACGGTAAGCTCAATTAAGGCGTGTGATTGGGTACCAGGCGACGATATATATAATAGATAGATACATATAGATACTTAAATACATAGACAACCATGACCAAGGAACAAATATTTGTGATAAATAAATACACAAATAATGCCCTCGCCGGGATTCGAACCTGGAACCTCCAGCTTCGTAGGCAGGGTCACTACCAACTAGGCTACGGAGGCTGACAAATAACATGTAATTCATTTCAGAGGTCTTAGAGTTACTTGGGATGTGTCAAAATGAGAATTAAGACTTGCATAGATTAAAGGTATGAGAATGTCGGGCTATGACCAGTGTAGGGTTCCGTAATTTTTCGAAAAAGGCTGGGTCGATTACGTGCAAAAGAGTTTAATTTTCAATTATTCTGTAAGCCATTGGGCTTTTGACGGACGGACGGACATAGCGAAACTAAAAGGGTTCCTTGTTTACTACGAAACTATAAAAATATTAATTATTTATAGTACCTTAGGGAAAAGCATTCAAAAATGTTGTTATTGATATACAGGGCATTGAACTGAAGTAAAACAAGTGCCTGCATTTGTTTTATATTGGCACAACAAAATCGCTCTACTGACTGATCGTAAGTGAAAAGCTAAGCCCAAATCGCCATATATATGAATGCAATAAGAAAAACGATATCAGCATTATCGGTCTTGTTAATAATGTTGTGAAATACTGTTATTGCCTCTAATGGTTGGTAACAGATGCGCTAACAAGTACGTGTGTTCCGTTGCTCCTTAAGGGCCAACCTCCAGCTTCGTAGGCAAGGTCACTACCAACTAGGCTACGGAGGCTGACAAATAATAATGTTTTAACAGTCACATGTCCTTTACAAGGTGGGTCACCCACTAATTATGATTTTTGAGCTTCCCGGACTTTTTTCTAGAAAACGATTCAACTGTTGTCCCCTGGGTGACGTGAAATAATAATAAGAATAAAATAAAACCGGCCCAGAGCATGTCGGGCCATGCTTAGTGTAGGGTTCCGTAGTTATTCAAAAACGGCTGGGCCGATTATGTTCGAAATAGTTTTAATTTAAAGGATTCTATAAGCCCACTATTCATGTTTTTTTACATATTTTTTGGACCTACGGATAAAAAGTTAGAGGGGGGGGGGGACAATTTTTTTTCCGGAGCGATTATCTCCGAAAATATTGAGTTTAGAAAAAAACTTTCTTTTAAGACCCTTATTCTTTTTAGGAGACCTATTCAATGATACTATAAAGAACACACACTGGTGAAGGGGGGATGATTTTTTTATTTGCTGAAAAAAAATTGTTTTCTAGTTTTTATTGTACCATTTTGTTGGCATGATTAATATGTATACCTGTACCGAATTTTAAATTTCCAGTATTAACGGCCACTGAGCTATGCTGGCGAAACTATAAGCTACTATAAGCTTTTGGCTACGGAACTCTAAAAAATTATTGACTTTTGAAATATCTGAATAAACTGAGTTACGTCGGTAAGTCCAATATAAAAATTACACCTGAACATATCGTTTCCCTAAAACATTCAAATGTAATTCATCCGTCACTTAGCGAGAAGAATAAGGTACGAGTTGGTAACCCGAAGGCTGTGCCAATCACGAATTTGAGATAACTATATATATATATAAGATAAGCACGCGTGCGGTCTAACGGTTGTTGTACATGTACACTGCTGCTGCAAAGGTTTTCTATTTTTTTCTAAGTAATTAAGAACTCGTATCTCAGTCCTAGCCTATTATTTCGAGGATTTTTCTCTGTCACTCAAACGAAGGCGTCTTTAGAGTGAGAGAGACAAATTCTCGAAATTCTCGAATTTCGTTTTTCGCGGTAGGGCCGTTGATGTTGCTGATCAGCCGGTAGAAATAGACTAATTGAATGTAATTCAAAATAATTCTGTAACAACTACACCGCGATCAAAGAATATAGGTCGGGTGAATTTTTTCATAGAAAATACTGCAAATGGGTTGATTTCAAAGAGAGTTTTCAATAAACTGTTAAATATAATCTATATTATATTAACAACAGATTATATTCGTATTACAGATTATACACGTACCGGAAGGCGTAGCGTGGGTAGGCCCCCCACAAGGTGGACTGATGACCTGGTGAAGGTCGCAGGAGTCCGCTGGATGCGGGTGGCGCAGGACCGGTCATTGTGGCAATCTTTGGGAGAGGCCTATGTTCAGCAGTGGACGTCTTTCGGCTGATATGATGATGATGATGATGATATTCGTAGGTATTGTAAGTATCCAGTCCAAACAAAAAAAAAATATCGCGTCTTTAGTAACAAAGCATAATACTCATCTGCTTTTGAAATTACCTACCAACAAGTGTTTAACGCATAAACTAAGGGTCAAACCAATTGCCCTGCAGATGAAAAAAACTTTTTCATCACACTTGCTGTCTAAGCGCGCTATGGCTTGCGTGCGTAGCGGGAGTAATAGAAAAGTGAAATTCTCTAGGGAGTAATAGAAATGTCAGTACGTCATTTAATAGTATTATGTCTCAAAACTTATTTTTTTGTCGGCAAGTGTGATGAAAAACATTGTATGCATCTCGGTCGGTAAGCGGAATACTAACTCGAGTCATAAAAGCCCTTCGCCTGACGGCGTCGGGCTTCTAACACTCTCGTTAGTAATTCCGTACTTACCTCCCTTGATGCACAATGTACTATTATTTATACAGTCAATGGTGTATATTAAAATGCTCAATATTATGTCCCAGTGCACTTTAATTCTGTGTAATAAGAACGTCGTAACATATTTATAAGAGGATTCATTCGATACACATTTTTGCACTTGACTGTAATACCAATATGTAGTCCAGAATTGGCATGTAGGGTACATGATGAGAGAAATAATCACCAAATTAAAAAAAAATCAAAACCGACTTCAACTGATTTCTCCAAGATCCCCGATTTGTTTCCATCATTGGTTTCCTCAAATCCTACTTACTTTCTGAATGCAAATTCTTGTAAATGAATGAAAATTACCAAAAGCGCCATACATATACCTATAACATTTGAAGAGATCCCTCGATTTCTCCAAGACCCCATCATCAGACCCCAACTTGGTACCAACGGGACCATTTCGGGGTTATACACCTTCGATAACAAAAAAAAAACCGGTTCACGATTTGGAAATATCGGGTAACATACATTCAACAAAAAAATTCAGTCGAATTGAGAACCTCCTCCTTTTTTTGAAGTCGGTTAAAAATGTTGAAAAGGCAAAATTGTACAAATATCGGATTAATACCTGCCGCTTCTTTCCGCCACCGCCCTACGCGACAATGTTTTCATTCTCACCATTTAGATGGTTGGCGGTCCTCAACTGTGCGCTTTTCTCGTAACTTCCTGCCTCGCACAGCTAAACTTTGGAACGAATTGTCACAAGCGGTGTTTCCGGACCGATACGACCTTCAAACCTTCAAGAAAAGAGCGTACTCCCACTTTAAAGGCCGGCAACGCATTTGCGACGCCTCTGGTGTTGCGGATGTCCATGGGCGACGTTAATCGCTTTCCATCAGGCGATTCGTCTGTTCGTTTGCCACCTATAGCATAAAAAAAAAAAAAAAAATTATTAATTGCAAGTTTACAGTGTAGCGCCTGCTGCGTCGACACTTTGGTCACGTACTCGAAGGGTCTCGCCTAGCAACCAAGATCAGGCGCGTCCGATGTTCCCTTCAGACATAATATTACAAATATTTAACCTTTTTACGTGTGAATTTGTGTGAGATGAGAGCTAATAAGTCTTTTTAACTAATGGGGTAGTTATGAACACAATTGTTTGGAAGCAGGCTATACAGTTCAATTCAAATATTCGTGACACGAAAAACTATAAATAATATAATTAAAGACGAAGTCTTGTGTATTTATGCACTACGCTCTATTTATAGTTATTATGTCTCACGATATAATTAATATTCTATTGGCTAAAACAATATATTTCTAGTCTTGCATGTTAAGTTATATTCTTATTCAGTGTCCACCAAAGTGTCCACCTACGAACAAATAAAACATGGAAGTTGCACGCGATACTAAATTGTCTTTCAAAAACGGTCCTGAATTTTAGTTGACAAGTATCACCCTCTCTTCAGTGCATTACGGTAATGAATTTCAATATCAACCTATAAAAACTTAAACCACCATTTAGAAATAGTTGTGAATGTTTTGATTGGTCCATCAAAGTTTTGATTGGCTATATTCTATAAACTTTTGTCAAAGATGTTGCGCCAAAATATGCGCGGTGTTAAGAAAAGCGCTATGTCCTGCCCATCTTGGCACAATTGCACAATTGGCTTTAGTGGCATTTTTGAGCTGGCGTTAGGCGTTCATGTTTGATAGTTTGGTCGCAGGTGTCCACCCAGTAAATCTAAGTTATCTATGAAATATAGCTGTCACAGTTTTATCGGCGGCACGTTTGGATGGGATGGTCCTATAATGCATGCGGCCCGAAGTTGGTCTTCATGAATAAAAAATCGCCACTGCTTTGAATCATTTGAATCAGGCTGTGAAAAAGGGCATTAGCGCTTTGGTTTTCTCAAATATACATCGTGTTTTTATTGACTTCCGTTAAATTAAAGGGAAGCTTATTTAGGTCAAAAATAATCAATTTCTCTAAGAAACTAGTGTCTTAACTCTTACAGTTATTGAGTAATTAAAAAAATAAGTTTAATAACTGAACAAGTGTATTGCAACCTTTATTACATCCTATAGTTACTTATTTTGACATAATTATGCCGTCAGCAGCCGTCAGTCGCCTGAGATCTTATTCTTGAGGTTCTCTCACACTTGCCATTACAATTGATATGTATGAAAACAAAAAAAAATCGAAATTCACAAAAGCCGATATACCAGGCAACTTCTATTAATGTACCAAGTAACCTGTCCAATTTAACGGAAATCAATAAAAACACGGTGTATGACCATTAATTTTCAAGGTTTGTACTTATATTGCTAATTTATAGAATAATCCATAATAATATTTACTCGTACAGTCAAGGGAAAAAATATGTATACACTTTTTTACTTAGGTATGTCTGGAGCATAACGTCTAAAATTGTATATATATTTATGCACCTGAGTGTACATGTGGATATATATAAACAACCAAACTTAAGGTATTATTGTTTTCCGTTAAATTTCAGCGAGACTTATTTAGGTTAAATAGAATTAATTTCTCTAAGGAACTAGTTAAGACTAACTGTTACTATTACTGAGTTATTACAAAAAAAAAGTTAAATGACTGAACTAGTATGTTAAAACCTTTATTACATCCTAATGTTACTTATTTTGACATTTGCAGTCAGTCATACTCATCTGAAATTAACTTTTGTGTTATTCTTAAGGTTCTCTCACACTTACCATTTCATTAATTATGTATGAAAACGAAAAAAATTTTTTTTTTATTGAGTTCGACTAAAAGCTATAAACTAGGTAGCTCCAATTTTATTAACGTACCAAGCAGCAGCCTGTTAAATTTAACGGAATTAAAAAAACACGGCGTATAGTCCTCCTCTTCGATTTCGATGAAGACGACCTAAATAAACGTCAGGGACGTTGTCTATTTTTAACGATATGTCATTGTATGGTAGTTGTAGGTACAACTTAAGACCCTATGTCAAAAATGTTATGAAATATAAAAAAAAACAAACCTTATCTGTCAGCAAGGTTACTCTGACAAAACACTCGATGACCCCTTAGTAGGTGCTGGCGTGCTAGGACTGACAACATGCGACCACTTTTGGAGCATTCCACGGAAAATGGTAACTTTTGGACAATTTTTTTTTGTTAATTTAATGTTTCTTTGCTGTTATATGTATTAATATGCGCCTGAATTTACCGTTTTAAGTAAATAAATGAATCATAAAGTAATAATACACGTTTTCTTTACTGTTTTTGAGGAGCAAAATAAATAAAATAAAATAAAATAAATAAATAAATATATTGGGACATCTTACACAAATCGACCTAGTCCCACGGTAAGCTCAATTAAGGCTTGTGATGTGGGTACCAGGCGACGATATATATAATAGATAGATACATATAGATACTTAAATACATAGACAGCCATGACCAAGGAACAAACATTTGTGATAAATAAATACACAAAGAATGCCCTCGCCGGGATTCGAACCCGGAACCTCCAGCTTCGTAGGCAGGGTCACTACCGCTAGGCTACGGAGGCTGACAAAAAATCAAGGTAATTTCGCCCTTATGCAGATTTTACGAAAAATTATTGCACTGTCAGTATAATAAGGATCAGCTACAACGATTTTTTCACGATTGGATACAACAATATTGATTGAATTGAAAAGCTTTACTCTTGGCAAACTGTAGAGGTTTTTCCAGGAATATTGAAAATTCATCATTTATCTGTTAATTACAACGAAGTTGAGGAAATAATGCATGTTTTCGATATAGATATCATTACGTTTATTTTAGTTAAAGTTTACAAAAAACACCTATGTAAATCCTAATTTCGTGCAAGTCCCGTACAAATATTTCTGTCCCGTACAAACGATCACATTTTTGAATTGTTATTGTAATTATGTAAAGGTTTTTGGATATATTTTCCATGTAATTTGTACATTACTCTTACGTCTATTAGGTTGTATTCATAAATATCAATTCAAATCTTTAATTTCCCTAAAAATGCCTGAACATTGAATACATCTGAAAGCGCGGTGGACCGGCAGTGTCCCGTACAAACGCTACCATTTTATGTATTTTCCCACGAATTCGTTACGATTTCATAACAATAAATAATTGTTAAGTATACATCTTTCTTGGTATTCTCGATGTTAACTGAAAAAATGCGTACGATTTGTCCCGTACGACCCATGGAATGCTCCTTTTGTGGCTCTTGCCGTTCAAAGGGTTAAAAGCCAAACTGCCGACGCCAACAAGGTCGAATATTTATTAGTCACCTATTCCGTTGATATTAGTCGTTGAGATTGACAATACCCACATGTGTAAATTCAAAATTTGACAAAAGAAGACTGTATACATTTATGTGACTTGAATTGATTTTTCAGTTCCTGAAATTATGCACATAGCGGAATTGGCAATCTCAATGACAAATTTTATTAGATTGCATATTCATGCATAAAACAGAACTAGTCCAAAGCTTTCAAAGAAATTTCAATAGCGATCAACTGTCACGTTCGATCTAACAAAGCAAGTCTGAGTTCTCATAAAATGCTCAACGACTCTTACGTGACTTAGCGTTATATTATACAGATTTTTTAGACGGTATAAAATGGTATAATAATAAATAAATAATAATACATCCGTTCAATTTCAGGAGTAGCGATGAGATAAGATACCTTGTTCTATTGACTAGGTAGGTATAGATTTATGTATAATTAGAAAACAAATAAGGTAAGGTGGGGTAAGAGGAAACGGTTTTTTTAATTAGGTAAGACAAAAAGTCATCCTTCAGGCACAGTGTAATACAGGTAGCTTTTCGTCTTACCCCATTAAAAAAACTGTTCCATCTTACCTCACCTTATTATGTCAAAAAACAATTTCAAATTTTGTCCGTTTCATCATCATCTTCATCATATCAGCCGAAAGACGTCCACTGCTGAACATAGGCCTCCCCCAAAGATTGCCACAATGACCGGTCCTGCGCCACCCGCATCCAGCGGGTGTCTGTTTTTTACAGGAAAATGTACAATTACGGGAAATAAACCAAAATAGTTATATTTTTTAGAATTTTAATTTGTACCTATGTTATTAGGTCGTCACGAAAATTTATTGATTGCCTGATAAATATTTATTTATAGACATAGATATAGTAATCAATACATAAAGTTTCCACATTATTCTAATTTACGCAGTATACACTAGTGATGTAGTCAAATAATGGACGTCAAATGCATATTACGTACAATGACGTGCTATAAAACCGTGTTAAGTTTCTACATTATTTTCTTCTTGTTAGAAAATTATGCTGAAACGTGACCGTAGGTCAATTTAGAACAGCTTCATCAAAAATAAATTAGCTGTGTGAAAATACCAAAACTCACACAACAAATATACCCCGTGAGCCAAACCAAACCATCCAACCATAGACTATAGAGCGTTAGCTGTCAAGTGTCGGTGTGTGGCACAGATAAAAGATTATACGTCTATAGTGGGTTGGAGACGTTCAGTCGTGCAATTTCATGTTTTTAATATTATTTTTTTTTTATTAATAGGGTTGCTAACTTGCCAATAGTTTTAGTTTCTTTTACCAACCGTGGCCTCACTAATGGCTCCAATGGAAGACCAGCGCTGGGCTGTGCTTACAGCCCAGCAATAAGCTGAATTGGAGACCATTTTGTGGCACTTAGTTTTTTACTTACATTTATGTTTATTTTATGTTTTAATGTATATTTTTTGTCATATCTTTCTTTCTTTCTTTCAAATATCTCATGCCCAACACTAGGTACCTATATGACGTTTTAGAAAATAGTCTAGATTTATATTTCAGTACAACATAACATAACATCACTGGCAGATGTATTGCGATTATATTATATTTATGTCGTCGTAAAAACACTTGAATTTTCAACGAAGTCTTAAGCTTCAAGCAAATGCTGCAATGTACAACAAGTACCAACCAAATCGATACGAGTAGTTGGATAAGTAGTTATTCTTTTTACCATTCGCGTCTAAAAGGAAATAGCGAGCCACATGACCACGCCAAGCAACTAATTGATTTATTTAAACTTTACTACACAAAGGTAAAACTTGACGTACAAAAGACGAACTTATAAGAGGCATTCTCTACCAGTCAATCTCACGAAATAATTATTAATGCTGCGACCATATATAACGTGGACGTCTAACGCCAGCTCAAAAATGACCCCAAAAAAATTGTTCAATTGTTCCAAAATGGGCAGCAGTGTTATTCACTAAGGAAACCGCCTTGCTGTCAGCGCTGTGTCAGCGCTGCGGCAGCGTCGAGCCTAAAAATGGTATTCACTAATGTACTTTAAACGACACTAGTGCTCGGCGACGAATGCGGCGTGAGTTGGAACTACACTGCGTCGAGAGTTTGACGTTTAATGTACGAACTTCGTATTCTCTAACGAAAAAAAGCGACGAGCTCGCCCACAACCTCGCTCACAGCCTCGATTCCTAATGTCAAATAAAACAGCTAGGATTTTAGACAAGGCTGTCTCGACGTCGAGCTCGTTGACGAACGCAACGTCGAATGTGAGAATAAGAGAATAGCATAGCAGGACATAGCGCTTCTCTGTACACCGCGCATATTTCGGCGCAACATCTTTGATAAACGTTTATAGAATATAGCCAATCAAAACTTTGATGGACCAATCACAACTATTTTTAAATGGCCGTTTAAGTTTTTAAAGGTTGACTTTGAATTTCATTACCGTGATGCAGTGAAGAGGGGGTGACACTTGTCAACTAAAATTCAGGACCATTTTTGAAAGGCAATTTAGTACGGCGTGCGACTTCCATGTTTTATTTGTTCGTAGTATTAAGGTCTCTGCCCACTAGACCGTACCATACCATGACCGTAGCATGAACGTATCAGACAAAAAAATATTCTTTGTATAGAAAAGTATGAGACTATGCCCACTAGGACATTCCGGCGCCGACCAACACCGTAGCGTGCCATGCACGGACCGGCAAGAATACTCGGCGAGAATATTTTGCCGGCCCCGACACGCTACGTGCATGGCACGCAACGTTGCCGGTACGGTGTGCGCAGGCGGCGAAACGGTGACCATACGGGTACAAGAACATACTCTCTCGTAAATCTATATACAATATATTTACCAATTCCAAGAAGTTTTAGTTTAATATCATAGATTACACTTACAGTGTCTAGGTTACCTAGCCATTGATAAGTGTAATTTAATACTATAATAATATTAATGATAAATAAACACATTCCGCCATATAAAAGTATAGGTAGCATAACTGACGATTCGAAAGTGCTTGTTGCTAAGCCTACTCAATCAATCACTTTTGACTTGGACTTGACTCCGTAACGACTCTAGTACTTCAATGGATTTCGATCGCAGTTTATGATGTCTACTTATATATAGCTCAGATAAATAGGTGTAGAGATAAACTCCTTGGAAAATACTAGCAGAGCGATAGTAGTCTAACGAACGCGAAAATAATTTGAAAATTGTGTCAATGACGACAGGCATGAATCGCTCATACTACGGGGATGATACGTAGTTGCGACGCGGATGATACACGGTTGCGACGCGGATGCCACGGTCACTAAACGGGCTTAGCACGGATATGAAACGATGTACACACGTTATAGTAGGCATAGTAGTCCGTGTCGTCTCATATTTCGTGTCTGATACGTTCATGCTACGGTCATGGTATGCTACGGTCTAGTGGGCAGAGACCTTTAATCTAACGAAGGTGCATTTTATTTTTAATTTTGTGAATCGATATCATGTCGTAGGCGTGTGGGCTCATGAAATTTTATGACATCATAATTATCAAGTTATTGGCGGCGAAAGAGTTAAATGTTTCTCATAATTAATATCTAACACATGTTTACAATAAGGACATACATAAAGTTCAGCTATTCATTCATATCTGCGTGAATCAATTTTTTTCTGTATGTTATTGCCATGGTTACAGTCGCCTGAGTCACGCTGGTTTTATGCATAATTATGCTACTTAAATTAGGCAAACATGCAAGTAGTGCATGTCTGAAGATGGCCCTTTAAGGAAAAATGTATGTTTGCATAGTTTAAGTAGCATAATTTTGCATAAAACCAGCGTGATTCAGGCGACCGTAACCATGGCAATAACAGACAGAAAAAAGTTGATTCACCCATCTACATTATGGGCATTGGTCAGTGTATCAAAGTCAGCCAAATCACCGTTAAGGTTATAAATCGTCTCATTAATCTTATACCGCTTGACTTCTTATACTGTATTAATTTGTCTGTTTTAGTGATATATCTGTGTTAGACAATTCTGTGTTAGCATTTCATGAAATTCTATTCAAGTGCAAACCTTTTGTTCTGAATCTATATTTCCATTGCACATAAAATTTGGAAGTTCACACATTTTGTTTCAAAGCCAAGAATTTGTTGTTTTTGTTCTAGACTCAGATTTATTGTCCTTCGGTTTTACGATTCTTGGACACGGGATATTTTTATTTCACTTCTTAAGAATAAGTGCGGAACTGAAAGAGTAAAACAAAGTAATCGTTAAGCTTCGGTTGGGTTTGTGGTTTTAATGGGATGAAACTTGGTATTATTCAAATTACCTTGAATACTCAGATAAATAAAAAATAATAGTACATTATTATCAAACCGGAATGAGAAAGGGATTAGAAAGTACTGTTGACACAACAAATGACACAAAATTTTATCTAGAAAAGAATTGTTTATAGATGTTGTGAGTGATTAATTAATCTAATGTCTGTAAGTCTCTGCATGAAAACTATGAATATCTAAATATAACTGTGAATATATCCTAGATTGACTTGTACACTGTTGTGTCAACAGTACATCCGAATCCCATTCTAATCGCGGTTTGATAATACTGAAGACGCCGGAAAAGATGCCGAACGTAGTGAGGCCGGACAGTGATACGAAGCCGGTAAGCCCATTTCACGGCGAGGCATGTATACCTAGTGCTTTTCTCAAACATATGCAATGAAATAAAAAATACGACAATAAAAATAAACAGAATTTAGCTGTTTAGCCTGTTCATGAAAACCGACGCCATGTTTTAAAAAAATATTACTTACTGGCCTAGGCCATTAAATTCGTATGAAAATCTTTTACTATTATCTCGAGGTCATCCGCCTGCAACGTCATACTTTAAAGCCTATTATGACGAACATAATGACAACATTTCATTGCATGTTTGAGAAAAATCATTGTCTTCAGCGGCAGATATAGACGCTATTCAGTCAAACTCGTATCTGCAACACTCACTGAGTGTTTTTAACACTCGTATTCTGAATGAAAGAAAGGTGACTTTTCCATGAATTGATTTCTGTAGGTACGAGGTTGAGTAAGTATAGCCACGATATTTAATTTATATTTGACAAACAAAATAAGTTAATAATAAATGCACGCTAGTTAATTTCTCGAAATCTTGTAATTTTAATACAAGCGGAAGTCCTTGGGCCTGTTTATCAAAAGCTTATAACTATTGTAATACAAGTGGAAGTTTACGACAGAAGTGACGCTTGTATTACAAGTTACAAGCTTTTGATAAACAGGCTCCTTATCTTATTAATGATGTTAAAAAGAGACATCCACTTGTATTACAAGTTACAAGCTTTTGAGAAACTAAATACACGTGAGTTTGACCGTTTAATTATGTGTATTATTAGGGGTCGGAATTATGGGTACAAAACTTGTCAAGTGGACTTGACATAGCACATACTACTACATACATATAAATATACTATATATATTTATATGTATGTAGTAGTACAGATATATATATACACATATATATTTATATGTATGTAGTAGTATACATATACAGGGTGCTCGCGAGGAAACCGAAAGATTTTCATGCTGAATTCCTGAGCATATTTAGAGTATTTATAATGTTACATAAAATTTCCTGGATTCTGTTTGGTTCCTGAGATAATTAACCTTTTTTCGAAAAAAGTTTTTCGACGTAACTCGTCATAATACTTGTTTTTGATTACAATGCTACCATAATGTGTTCTAATATTACCACACCTTTTGCCTAGCAATCAAAAAATAAGAATAGACTTGACGAAAATACCTGTCACTAAAAAAACATTTAAAAAATTAATTTTAACAAATTGTTGTTAAGATAAAAAGTATTGAAAATGTTAAAAAACATTTAAAAAGTCTAAAAAAAAGAAAAATATATTTTTTTTTGTGGATTTGACATTAGGTCTCTTTTTTAAAACATTGTAAGTTGAAGATTCCGAGATAGGGAATAAAATTGCATACAGATTTTTCAATTAATATTCGTATTTTTCTTGGCTTATGTGTTCCCATTTGTCAATTTTAAAGTTTTGTTAAAGTTTTGAACCCATAGTTCGGATCCTAGTTATTATGTCTCACAAAAGCTTAAATTCAATGTATGAAACTCTAAATAACTGAGAGAAACCAACTTTCCTTTCAATACTGCACGTATCAAATAAAACAACGCCGTACTAAGTTCCACAATGCTTAGAAATATTTTTAGCGAACAGTTGTAGTTCGCAATATTGCGGATATTTTTGGGTTCAGCAACTGCGATCAGTCTACGAAGTTCCTGGAGCAATAAATAGTTTATCAACTTCACTTGGAACTTAGATTAAAATACTTCTGGCAACAACTAGGAACTCTTTGATTCCACTTTATTATGCACTTGTAAATGGTTGAATCAACTTTTTTCTGTCTGTTATTGCTATGGTTGTATTTGGTACATAATATCTGGTTTTATGCAAAATTATGCTACTTAAACTATGCAAACTTTTGATTTGTCTCTGTCAAGGATTCGGAGGTAATCGCTCCAGAAGAAAAAAACGTGTCCTAACCTACCCAACCCATCCCCAACTTTTGATCCGTGGGTTCACATAATATAGGAAAAATCGTGAATATTGTGGGCTTATGAATACTTTTAAAACTATTAACTATTTCGAACATAACCGGCCCGGCGATTTTTTTAATAACTACGAACCCTACACCGAGCATGGCCCGACATGCTCTTGGTCGATTTTTTATTATTTTTACTGAGCTAAAGAGTTGATTCTGTACAAACAACCAGGACGAATGCAGCCGTAAAATTTTGCAGTGCGGACTAAATTCACACAACATTGCAGTGTTGTTCTAAACAGGTCAAGTGCTGGTACAATACAAGGGAGTTCTAAAAACTGCATATAAAAATAGTTTTACTTGGTATTTCAAATGAACTTCGTGAACTCGTGTACCTACACGTTTTTTTTTAACTTTGCGCGCATCTATATTTTTTACCTTGACTGTACAAACAATTCAAAGAGTACAAATAATGATGTATCCAATTATACATCTTATGTCAATGGAATAAAGAACATGTATCTATATTTATGCCCTTGAAACTCAGGAACTATTTCAAAGTGACATTATGATATGAATCAGATTGTTAGAAATATGCTACTAGTTATTTTTACACGGTTCTAGAGTGGCATAGGGTTCCAATTAGTTGAGTATACGTAGTACCCTTTTATCGTTTTCGTACTTTAACTTCTGAAATGGAACGCTTTTTATGTGCCCACAAACGGTTTTAACTGGAAATTGTTCTTCTAAATGGCTGGATTTAAACAGTTTCGGTTTTTTATACCAGCAATGAGGCTCAACAAACTCAATTTAGAACATTGAAGGCTTTAGACCAGTGTAATTTTTGTCAAGCCACAAGCTGTTGTTTTGGTTCAGTTCAGGCCAAGTTTAATAAATTGGATTCATTACAGTCTAAACGTGTAATTTAGCCGTGTGGCAGTAAGAATACATTTGTCACCTCCCCAACTCCACCTGCGGACGTCGTAAGAGTCGACTAAGGGATTGAAGTGTCACTGACCATTATTTGATAAAATATTTTTCATCACTCTTGCTGTCTAAGCGCGCCATTGCTTGCGCGCGTAGCGGGAGTAATAGAAAAGTGAGATTCCCTGGGGAGTAATAGAAATGTCAGTACGTCATTTAATAATGCTATGTCTTAAAACTTATTTTTTGTCGGCAAGTGTGATGAAAAACATTGTAAGCATCACGGTCGGTAAGCGGAATACTGACGGCGTCGGGCTTTTAACACTCTCGTTGGTAATTCCGTACTTACCTCCCTTGATGCACAATGTACTATTTGACGGGCAGCAGCTTCATCATAGTGGACACATTACTGCGATCGCATAGTTAATAGGAGATGCCTACGTCCAGCATGTAGTGGATTATCATATAAGCTGATGATGATGATGATAGTTTAAAAAAGAAAACAGTCGTTGAACTTATAATTTATTCGACACAATGGTGGGTTTCATTAAAAATAATTTATATAGAATTTAACTATCGTGTACCACTAGACACCAGTTCCTAGGTAGTCGCTATAGGGAAATACTTATTTAGTATTATTTTATGAGATTTATTTTGTTTATAATCACTAAATTAGAAACAAATCTAACAAAATGAATAAGTGTTTCCCGAATTAAAACACAGCTCGAAAAAAAAGAGATTATAAGATTGGAAAACGTATGTTTAGTAAAATAAAATAGATTTCGTCCAAGAAAACCTACCTTCTCTAAAGACAAAGATGCTAGAATTTTATAGGTATCAATTTTCTGTAAAATACTTCATAATGCTTATTCTTCAATAATTTTCAAATTTAATGAATTATTTAATTCACGGCTACGATTCAGATATAATAATATCACGTCATAAATTACCATTAAACCAAACCACATTACTATTCCACAATTCATTACAATAACCATGAAGGGGATAAAGCCAGCATTTGTTGCAAATCCCATTCGGTCACGGAAATGGAAAAAGATTTGTATACGACAGAATTTATTCAGGCATACGTCCTTTTAACATAATGAGTCATAACACTCGTAATAGAAATAGGAATAATGCCCAAAACCACCGCCCACCTGCGACTCACCGCAATTAAATAATTAACGGAAATTTAGCTCATTTCAAAACAAATCTCGTCTATTATTCAGTTAAATTTCGAATGCAGTAATTCGGCCAAATCATTTTGCACTCGATTCGAAACTTTAATGAATTCATGTCGGGCTTTGGTTAATTTGGTTAAGTTAATTTGTGTTAGCGATAATGTCGGTAGTATGCCGATTTCATATAATTTAATATTTCGTGAGACATAACTACTTATAAATATAATTAAACGGTTAGTTCAACTCACGTGTATTTTAGTCGCGACGATCGTCAGTACGCATCGCGCTCGCGTGTCGCGTGGTATGAACATTCGAGGCGTATGGACATTCCAGGCATTGGGCATTCGAGGTCTGAACCGACTCAGTGCATGATAACGGTTCGGTCCATAGCGTCTAATTCCCCGAATGTCAAGTCGCCATATGTCTACATAGTGTCCACAAGTCTATTTCATATGTTAATTCCCTTAATGTCTAGTGTCCAAACGGTCCAAAAGGACTAAACGTAGAACTCGTAGAAGCCTGAAATTTGGAACAGGTAGCTCCAGTTTCGGTAGACGATCAGAAAAATAGACATTCGTGGAACTAGACGACCAAGAAAATAGATATTCGTGGAACTAAGACGATCAGGAAAATAGACATTCGTGGAACTAGACGACCAGGAAAATAGACATTCGTGGAAATAATGATAATTAATGACAATGGAGACCTAGGCCCTTCGAAACATGTCGCGCGTAGTGACTACACGTGAGTTTAACCGTTTAATTATATTTAATGAAATCACGCACCTAGTGCCATCTTTTTCAAAATTGTTTGATCTATGAATATCCCACAGATTAATGATGTATAATCAATCGTCATTGGTTTCCATTCGCCGCGTTTCATTAGCGATATGTAATCATCAATTACCAGCATGTTACAATGCCGCTTAAATCATTCTATTATTTCATGAGCGAGAATCTCAATGGAATATTCATATTATTAGCATGTCTCTGTCCAGCATATTAACCTTTAGGTACATCATATCATGATAAGCCTATGATAGTCCACTGTTGGACGTAGGCCTCTCCTATTAACTATGCGTATAGACGCAGTAGGAGGTAAATGCCCATAATCGCCACGCTGGGCAAAGCGGATTGGCGATCGCAGTAATGTGTCCACTATGATGACGCTGCTGCCCATCATCAATCTTTAATCAAATATGGTCAGTGACACTTCAATCCCTTAGTCGACTCTTACGACACCCGCAGGAGGAGTTGGGGTGGTGATAAATGTATTCTTTCTGCCGTCACCACACGGCCACCTTTAGGTACTGGTCCCACTAAGAGCCAGTTAGCGATTTACAGCCCAGCTTTAAAAATCGACAAAAGATAATCGCTTCCGTGTAAAGAAAAGAGATACGGCGATATTTAGTAGCTACTCGCTCGGCTAGTGTAGTTATTTTGGCCACATAGATTTGCATGACTAACTTTCGTAACATAATTCACGCGAATTACCGCGATCGTGTTTGTTCAGATTAAGGCCTTATAAGTAAAAAAAAATCGACCCACATAATTACATTTCGCTGATTTTTGACACCCTCCTCCCCCTTGGTGATATTTGGATATTTAGACCCCCCCCCCTGGATCCACGCCTACTTACTTTAAGCATTCTAAAAGCGGCCGTACACCTGTGAGTTCTTACGTAAGTTATAGGGACGGAGCTGTAGGTACTAAGGAATGAGAGGTTAATATCACTATCTCATTCCTTAGTTAACCGCTTCCCTACAACTTACGTAAGAACTTACAGGTGTACGGCTAGCCTTACATCTCAAAAGCCCAGGATGCTTAGCCAAGTTGCCAATCGCTAGCGCTTAGTAGCGTACCTATCGTAGTTTTCCCTCTCTGTTACTCTTTCAAATTAGTGCGATAAAGACAGTTAGCTGCCTTTCGCTTCCGATTGACGATTAAGCGTTAGCGATTGGCAACTTGTCTAAGCACCGATCTTACATAAATACGCATCTGATGCGTTAAGTGCGGAAAATTGTGGCAATGCAGGGTGTTTCTATGCGTTTTTTTAATGCGTTTTTATTGTTCATTACCATCACCACTTTAATTTCCGTTTTATAAAAGCAAACAGGACTATTAATGCCAGAATAGCAGACAAACATGCGTCTGCTACAAGATAACCGAAAATGACTCCACTATTTATACGCAGTTCGTCAATAATTTGGGAATGGTAATGACTTGATTGGTGCGACGGAATAATCGCATAGAACGGAACCCATGAAACTTTTTCCTAGACTGTCTTTAGCTTAAAAAAGTAAGATTACGTATTTTTAATGCCAAGCTTCCACTTTGTACTGACTAACGGCCGAAGGCGACGCTCTGACCTGCCTAAGAAAGAGTTTAGGCCTCATTTACGTTCAAGCGGCGTGTCCCGAATAGCTCTACAAAGGAATCATCATCATAACCCCATTTCAATCCACTGCTGGACTCAAGCTTTTCCTATTACTTATGCGTGTTGACGTATTAGGAGGGTCAAAATTATTTTCGTTGTCTTGTTTCATACCACTCTGTCACGCTTTGGCTGTTTCGACTCATTATATTAAACAAATCCGGTGCACTTGTATTTCTTTTTCGCGTCAGATTTTAATCTATATATAAGAAATTGAAAACAAAACTTCATATACAAAAATCGCCACTGCGTCACGTTTTTTAGGGACACAAAATAAGACAACGAAAATAATTTTGACCCAGGAGGTAATGTAAGCGAGTTGGCTGCTGCCCATCAACAAATTTCAATAAATGTATGGTCAGTGACACTTCGATCCCTTAACGCATTCGCTGACACCGCCGCATAAATGCGTCAGCGTTACTTTCACAAATATCAAATTAGTATTGACTCATATGTGCCGCCGCCGCACATATGAGTCTAAGTATTGTTTGACCCTTTTGGTCTATAAAAGACAGAAAGGGGCAAACAATATTCAGCGGCTTGCTAGGTTAGAAGACTTTAATGAATGAGGGGCTAATCTCTCTAATATAAATTTATCATCTAGATAACCCTAAAAACGACTAATTCTATGCAAATTTCATACTCCACTCTTGTTAGTGTGAATATCAATTCGAACCCGAAACTTTCCTTTAATAGTAAAACGATTTAAATGCGTACTATTGCGCATAAACTTGTAGCGTTTTAAAACTAGACACTAGTTTTGATATGACGCCGCAGTAGCGCCTCCGGGATAGATACATCAACCTTTGCATGGCATTAACCCATCACTGCTGGATAGGTCCACACATCGTCGGCTGATAACTAAAACTCAGTATAGAAACTGTCACTACTCTTAGCAACCTTTTATTTATTTATTTGTATATTATTACTAAATAAAAATTAACACCAAGGCGTCATGGAACTAAAATTAAACAATTGAAAAAATAAGATACTTTAATTAAACAGGGGTATTGGCAACATGTTTGCCGTAATATAAAAAACAAAACAAAATCAATTTACAAATACTTAAGGTTCGAAATTGGTTCTCTCAAATGGTCAAAGGGTTAAGAGCTTGGCTCTTATCGGTAGAGTAATTTCCCTTCTATTCTATTATTTGCCCCTTCCTTTAGCTCTCTATAAGTTTCGACTTCAATAGTTTTCTTCAATTGCTCCATGTATGCTTTCCGTTTCCTACCTCTTTATCTTTCATCAAGTCTTCGTGATGAAATAGATGACCTATCATTTTTCCTCTTCTAATTTCAATATTCTCCTTTCCTAAACCATACCTAACGCCTCTTTATTGGTCTTTTTCTCCGTCCAACTGATCTTTTCCAACCTCCATACACATTATCGTCCGCTGCCAAGCAAAACTCACTATAAAAACTGTCAGTACTCTTAGCAACCTCTTATGTCACTATTAAATCAGAAATGAGATACGAGCTTTATTTCAAGTAGGTATTTGTTACTTAGTGAGTTTTGGTTGTCAACCGACGATATACAAAACAAAAATAAACAAGTTTTGGATTTAGATTTAGGCGACACAAACAGCGTGGCTCAGTTGCGTCGTCTGAACTGGCTTAAGTTTCGGCAAGTTGCCCCGGAACCGCCGAAACACGACGCCCTTCGGCCAGAAGTCCGGACTCGCGATAGTGTCCTGAAGCGGCCGCGGCACACGCACCACAAATGAGCAGGATGCTTAGCCAAGTTGCCAATCGCTAACGCTTAGCAGCGTATCGTAGTTTTGCCTCTCTGTCACTCTTTCATATGTGCGAGAAAGACAGTTAGCTGCCTTTCGTTTACGTTAGCAATTAGGCGTTAGCGATTGGCAACTTACCTAAGCACCTTGAAGTGCACGTATTGGCATGACCGTAGCTGCTGCACCCTAAGCAAAAAACATCCAATCTTCCGGTGGACGTACTCCTCCACGTCATCAGCCACGGCAGAGTAATGCTAGAGCGCTTTACACGGAGTTGCGACCCGAAAACCAGAACTAACCGGTTCGGCGGTGCCACCCAAAGTGGTTGCGAGGCGCTCTGCGCATCTCGCCCTTCCTTTATGTCAGTTTAGTATTGAGCCAGTACTGAGATACGAGCTTTATTTCAAGTAAGTAGGTAGGTGATAAAGTACATTACATCAGAGGCCGGGAAAATGAGGATTTTCGGCCAAGTTGGTATATACGGCAGAGCGAGCGTGCGAGCGAGGCCGAATAGGTAACGAGGCCGGGAATCCGTTTTCACGCCGAGGCATGCATAATGCTTTTCTCAAACATACAAAGAAATACAAAAAATAATAATGACAATGTTGTCGAAATTACTAATCTGTCGAATCTACCCTACGCTCGCTGACGTTAAGCAATACTGTGAATCGCGCTCCTTAATTTTATTCCAAAAGTATTGTTTAATGCGTGATTCGGACTCTAATTATGGGTGTTATGAAAGTTAAGTTCATCTACGAAGACAATAATGTAAAACCTCAACAGTGAAGTGCCTATTTATGCATAAATATTACATTTTAAAAGTGTCAGTGCAGTGATAAAACCAAAAGGACGCAACCACCGCGATTTTCATGGCGCTTGGGCCATTTTATTACGAAAGTGCAACACTTTACTAAAATATCTTCGTTTTTAGTGTAAAAAATCGACTTACAGGACTCGAATGCTTCGTAATAATTCATATTAAGTGACAATATATCTGTTTCAAGTGATATTTGGTGGTCGAATTGATTAAAAACAAAGGACAATACAAGTTGTTGACGCAAACGCGTAAGCGTGTTCCAAACCCGCAGCTCTTACGACCTTCTTCGCGCGAGCTTTGAGCTCAGCTTAAACAATGAACCTACAACGAACACCGCCGCATGGCTTTAATACGTATGCTGATGGCAATGACGCGATAGCAACTGGACTAACCACTGCGGGTGGTTCACAGCCGGATCTAACGAAATATAAACTTACTGATACTGAGCTACAGCAAATAACAACAAGGAATAAGAGAAAGCAGCCAGACGATGAGTTCACTGCGAAATTTGAAATCTTTGAATCGAAAATATTGGCAATGCTCACCTCCATATCTGAAACTCAAACCAGCAAGCTAAACGCCATATCCAAAGACGTTTCACAAATAAAGGATCAAATTAC
Source organism: Thaumatotibia leucotreta (assembly GCA_025490895.1). Classification (NCBI taxonomy): domain Eukaryota; kingdom Metazoa; phylum Arthropoda; class Insecta; order Lepidoptera; family Tortricidae; genus Thaumatotibia; species Thaumatotibia leucotreta. The sequence continues at coordinate 50,989 of JALPQI010002240.1, forward strand.
CCAAATAAAGTCAACAACGGACAAGTTAGCATTGGAACAGGATAAAATAAAACAAGACCTAGTAAATATCACTACATTCAATGAAAATATTCAGCTGAAGGTTAGAACCATTGAAGCGGATGTACAATCACTTAAAGAAACCATACCTGCCCAATCAAATACACCGAACACTTGTGACAGCATGATAAATGAAATCCAAGAGAGGGCGGAGAGGGAAAAAAATGTCATTATATGTGGGATAACTGAAATAATAAGTACTAATGCTGAGGAAAGGCGCTGCCACGACATCTGCGAGGTTAATAAGCTGTTAAAAACTGTTATTCCTGAGTGTCCTGAACCGTATAGAATAATCCGACTGGGAAAATTTACGCAAGAAAAGACTCGTCCGATCAAAGCGTGTTTTACAACTTCACATACAGCCAAATCCATTCTACGAAAGAAAGCCGCTATCAAAAGCAATAATTCTAGTGTCCAAATGTACTATGATGAAACACCTTTACAGAAAACAACAAAGCAAACACTGCAGAAAGAGTTAAAACGCAGAACCGAGGCAGGCGAGTCGAATCTTACCATCAAGTATATAAGGGGCACTCCTAAAATAGTCAACATCGTTCCAAAAAACTTCTCACCGCAGCACCCACCGGAGAACGAGCCGCCCAGACAACTCACCAGATAAGAAGTAGCTACGACAACTTAATTGTAGATAGCAAAGCCCTGAAGTTCTTGTACACCAACATACGCAGTATTGTCAAACCGGGAAAGCTGGACGAGCTAAGAGTTATCTTGGAATCCTTAAACAGTAAGATACATGTTGTAATAGTAACAGAAACTTGGATAAAGAATGAAACAGAAGCACAAAAAATACAATTACCAAATTACACACATTATTATAATTACCGAAGTAGTAGCAGGGGAGGAGGTGTCTCAATATTTGCTCATAAGGACCTCAAACATCATTATATAACAGGTGTATGTAAGAACGATAACCATTATTTATGGATACATCTGAACAAATTTTCTCTTGATATCGGAGCTGTATATAAACCCGAAAGAACGAATAATGAAGAATTTTTGGAAACATATTCGCAACATTTACTTGAGCGTAAAAGAGTAGTGGTTTTCGGGGATTTCAATTATGATCTACTTAAGCGGAACCATCCTACTTTAGCGTACAAGCGCATGCTTAAGGAAAATGGATTCAATGCCCTTAATAAAATTGAATCTACCTACTGTACAAGAGAGACCTCAAGTACCAAAACTATACTCGACCACGTCTACTCTAACGTGAACAACATCTCCTACCACTTAGCAGTTGTGGAGTCTACAATCTCTGACCATAAACAAATGTACTTGGAAGTCCATAAATTCCAAACTAAGAAAAGCAAAAGCGTACAATACCAAGCAATCGACTATAGCAAATTGGGAAAGGAACTAGAATCAGAGAATGTAAGCAGATGCAGTCACTATGAAGAACTGGAACGAGCTATTGCACAAAGCATCACAAAAAGTAAAGTAACGAAAACGAAAATAGACAACCCGCCTAGAAGCGACTGGATAAATAAAAATATCATAAATGCAATAAATGAACGTAATAAACTCGGTTATATGCAAATAAGAACAAAAGACGACGACTACGGCGAGGCTATTAATGAAAAATACCTACTTAAACGAAAAGAGGTTCAAGCTACTATTCAAAGTACCAAGAATACTTATTACCAAAATCTATTTCAAAAATGCTTAAGTAAACCCCGTAAGATGTGGCAAATAATACAAGATTTAAATACGAATACTAAAAAGCAATGCAATCCTCCGCAAAAAATCGATACTGATGACGGTGCTATAACTGACGTCACAGAAATATGTAATTACTTTAATCAGTTTTTTGCAAATGTAGGACCTACACTAGCGAATAAAATTCCCGCACATTATCACAATATCTCAGATAATATTACATTGCGCAATACATCTTTTTACCTAAATGATTTCCAACCTACAACGATAGACGAGGTCAGCAAAATAATAGATAAATTAAACTCTAATACAAGCACCGGGCTTGATGGAATTACATGTAAAGCTATAAAATCAGTCAAAAATCAAATTTTAGTACCTCTGACCGAATCCATTAATATTTGCTTAGTAAGAGGTATTTTCCCTGATTCCCTTAACACTGCCAAAGTTAGCCCAATTTTTAAATCTGGTAGTAAATCTGACCCCAGTAATTACCGTCCGGTCTCAGTACTTCCCGTTATTTCAAAGGTCATAGAAAAAGTGATATACACCCGACTAGAACACTACTTGAAATCTATTAACTTTTTATCCTCCAAACAATACGGCTTTCGCCCAAAATCAAACACACTCTCTGCGTGTATAGACCTAGTAACTAATCTAAAAAATAAAATTGATGGCAAGGAATTGGCCTTAGGGGTATTCATCGATTTAAGGAAGGCCTTTGATACTATTAGCCATAAATTACTTCTCAAGAAATTGCAAGCCGTGGGAATAAAGGGAACTGCTGTCAAAATGATCGAATCGTATCTTACAAACCGATATCAAATTGTAAAAATTGGCGACAGTCAAAGCGTATCTGAAGCAATAACTTACGGTGTACCTCAAGGCTCTATCCTTGGGCCCTTATTATTTATAACATACATAAATGATATATGTGATCTAAATCTGAATGGTAGTATCTCTTTATATGCAGATGACACAAGTCTCTTTTACTTTGGTCGCGAAATAACAGACGTAATAAATCAGGCTCTAAATACTTTGAATGAATGGTTTAGAAGAAATTTACTGACTATAAATATATCTAAGACGAACTACATTGTTTTTAGTGCCAAGAATAAAAAAATTGTTGATCATAAGCCTCTGACTATAGACAATAACCCTATAACAAAAGTAGAATCTGAAAAATACCTAGGCTTAATATTGGACAGTCGCTTGTCTTGGAAGCCACATATTGAAAAGCTTCACTCGAAGCTATCGTCGCTAACGGCTATGTTAAGGGGCTCAGTCAGATGTTTTCCGAAACCGGTTCGATACATTATCTACAACTCACTAGTAAAACCTCACATAGAGTACTTAATCGAATTATGGGGATGTGCCGCCAACGTTAATATAGCTCCGTTACAAAGAACTCAAAACAAAGTAATAAAACTTTTGTTTCATTATAACCATCTTACCGAAACTAAAAAAGTTTATAACGAAACGCAACTTATGACCCTGTCTCAATTGTACAATTATAACACTTGCATATTGGTACGAAAAATTCTGGATAAAAAAATTCACACCCAAATCTCATTTACTATAAAATCACAGATCGCAAAACGTTTAACAAGACGTCCTAATAATATATGTCTTCGTCCTCCACGTACAAAATTTTATGGAAGGAAAAACTTAATGTTCGAGGGGGCTCAATTATACAACAAATTACCTCACCAACTAAAAGACACCAAATCCTTTGTTTTGTACAAAAAGAACCTTAAAAAACACACGCTTGCAAATTACACAGTATAAGAATCAAATCTAAATCTAAATCTAATCTTAGGTTACGCGCTAGCCAAAAAACAAACTAAGAATAATAATATAAGAATTAGTGTGTGTAGAAATTAATTTGTAAAGACAAATAAAATGCATATTAGATAAAATTCAATAAGTACCTACCTAAAATTACAGTAATAAGTCTAACAATCGGAATTGCATTGCTATTATAGTCGCTATCAACATAGCGATCGATACTCGATACGTAATAACGGCTTGACTAGGTCCGAGTTGCTATGAGTATTATGCGTGCGGTAAAATCTTAAATGTTTGTTTTATACCCACTTTATTATGGATACTACATTGTCAACCAATATTGCTAGATATAGTAAATTCCTAGATTAAAAATTATGTCTGCCTAGTATAATTATGTACCTACACTTTCCGATCTTTGTATCAATCATACCTAAAATTTGTTAAATTAGATTTTATTAAGAGATTAAATTAAGGCATGTTATGTATTTCTCTAGATAAGTGAATTGTATTCTTTTAGAGAAATAAATTCTTAAACCATAAATTAAAAATAAAAAGGTTACTTTGCAGCCCAGAAAAGTGTTATGAAATTCCATTTCTATCCCAACGAGTTACAGCGCCCTAAAAGCGATACTTCCGAGTCTATTATAAGGAACGTAAAGACAATATTTGATTGCATGTTTGAGAAGAATATATTTCTTTTGAGTTTTGGTTGCCAACCGACGGCACTAGTAGGTATATTATATTTAAAGAAAATAATACACCAAATTTACTCTTGTTATTTATTTCTGTTCCCGAGTGTATTTTTTAAATGACTCACAAGCAGAATCACTATAATACTTTGACCCTAGTCACGTGGTGACTTTTGTCATTTGTTGCGAATCCTATCCTATTACAGCGTCATAACATAAACTAGCTTCTAAACTGACACCGATAAATTACTCTTCTGCCAAACTTCATCTTCATATCCGAAACATAATTGCTATGGTCAGTCAGTAACTCAATACCTTCGCCATTGTCACACTGGATCGGGCGTGCGAATCGCATTCAGTGTGACCTACAGAATGCTCCATTGACTACGGCATCAAGCCGCGACTATCGCCACGCACTGTTAGAAGACTGTGACGACGCTCCTGCGACGGTGGTGCGTGCGAAGTTAACGCGTGCAGCCGCGTCGCACCCGCCGCCGCTACGCACTGTGTGAACTCACCTATGGAAGACAGGAAGATTACCAAGGATCGGACAAACGCCCGTCATTTTGAAAACATAACCCTGTTCCGTATGGTAGAGACTTCCTTATCTCATGATATTAACATATTTTACTAATTTAAGATATTTATTTATTTACTTAATATATTTTTTTATAATACGAACACAAAGTATTTATTTAGGAGATCCCAAGAATTTCTAAGATACTTGTGCACAACATCATTGTTCGAAACGTCGTTACAATGTTAATTAATATACGCGGTATAATTCGTTTAAATCGTTTTATTTCATGAATAACTATCGCGGTAACTGAAGAAGATAATTATACATACACACTCATTAGATCAAAATTCAAAATCAAAAATTCTAAGTCGTTTACTTGTCATAAATTCACATTCAGGGTACATAAAAGTAAGAAGGAGTTGGGATCTCCTAAATATATACTTTGTGATAGTGTTATTAAAAAAATATCTTATAAAATAAAATATGTTAAAATCATAATAAGATAAGGAAGTCTCTACTGTACGGAACAGGGTTATTTTTTCGAAATGACGGGCGTTTGTCCGATCCTTGAAGATTACAACCAAGTTAGCTAAGTGCGATCTACTTCAGGGTCGCAGTAACTACGGGCTGAAATGAATATAATTATTTAGACCCAAATAGTGCACAGAGTACCGTTACCGAGTAGTCCCGAAAGAGTCTGTAGGTACATCGCGTGCATTTGGCTATGTAATGTTTTCTGAAGGTATGAATATTATAGGTATTTTTCCCTGATAGTCGTCGTCTTAAGGTTCAAGAAAATGCGCCTCTTTTAATTTTTATTTCCTATTGATTGTTAATAATCTTTTTTTAAGTGAGTGAGATGACATTTATTTTGTGCAAAGACGACGGCTATCAGGAAAAAATATAATATTCACGCCTTCAGAAAACTTTACATAGCCAATTAAATGAGTTAAAATATAAAAATAAGGATTCAGTATACCTACGTGTATCATTGTCCTAGTTGGTAGTGACCCTGTTTACGAAGCTCGAAGTTCCGGCTTCGAATCCCGGCGAGGGCATTATTTGGGTATTTTTATATTTCACAAATATGTGTTTCTTGGTCGTACCTGTGTATGTATTTAAGTATCTATATGTATCGATCTATTTATTATACATATCGTCGCCTGGTACCCAATGTACCCATATTACAAGCCTTAATTGAGCTTACCGCGGGACTAGGTCGATTTATGCAAGGTGTCCCAAGATATTTATTTATCTAACAGGCCCATCAGTCCTTCTTCTTCCTTCTTGTACCAATCGATAATCCATTGCTAGTAGGACGGTTGATAACCACCATTACCACCTGTCTAATGCCGGTTTTGATGTATTATGCATTTGTTTACCGATGGCGGCCCAGCATTGGACCACGTCTCCACCTTCTTCTCCCTCCTTATAGCAGTCGATGATCCGTTGCTGGTAGTCGGGGCACACTGGATCTACACTCGGCATGGTGGACGACCTCATATCAATACGACGTATTAGGGTATTCAGATCGTCTACTGTTATTCTGGAAATAAACAAAAGAAGTGCTTCCGATGAAAATTATTTTGAGGTACCTATATCTAATTTGGCAGGTAGAAGTAGGCAGAATAGAAGCACTGGAATAATTATATCGAGGTAGGTACTAGATAATTGTGGCAATCTTTGGGGGAGGCCTATGTTTAGCAATGGATGTCTTTCGGCTGATATGATGATGATGATGAGGTGCCTACGTGTCATGATGCTGATAATGTAATTTTAAAATAATTCTAGTTACAATACAACCCATAATCATAGTCATGGTTTTGCCGCTATTATTTAGTTTTTTTTTAAAGTTTATTTACCACTTATCTAAATATTTCTAATTTTTCATGTACTGCTGTTGATGCCCCAAATAAATAAAATAAAATAATAAAATTATGGTAAGCTTCACTTCCTACATTAAAATATTCTTTGATCTAATCCAAAAAATGTTAATTAATATGTGAAGTTGGTAATAATGTTGCCGCATTCACAAAATGTGTCCAACAAAATTATGCATGAACATGCGCCATCTATGACTAGGTCTTGGAACTACAACGGCATCTGCAAGCACACAGCTTAAAATAAAACGAACGTAGCGCGCGTAGTGCGTCGTGGCTGCTCCGGTAACAGTAAAGCTAAAAGTTGTAAGCAGTACTCGTAAGATGGCAGCACAAAATAATGCCCGAACTAGCTTTTTTGGCTAATGGAATGGCTGCCTTACTTGCTCCTCTCTGAATGTGTGTCGTCCAGACACTTCATCTTCTCAGTAAGGATCTTGTCCTTAAATTCCTCCCGAGGTTTTCGTGGCGGTGGCGGTGGCGTTTCTCCGGCGAGGTTGGCATCTTCTACAAGCCGTTCCACCTGAAAGAGACAGGTACTTTGTTAAACAAACATTATTAGTACCTATGACGTAAAATGGGATATTTAGGTACCGAAAATGTAATTGGCAATACTCTATAAAGTTACTCCGTGAAAATGGCAATAGGCCTAATGAATGGCAAGTCAAATCAGCATCTTTTTCGAACTGTCAAAATTGTAGCCATTATGAAAACATGTAAAGTTAATTAAAATTGGTTTCGAGTTGAAAATCAAAGTGGAAACTTTCATTGTTTTTTTTCCAAAGATTCCGAAAAAAACGAGCCGTTTGGATATAATCGGAATTTTCCGGAAAATTTCAACGCTATTCATGAATGACATAAATACGCACCTATGTGTACATTGTCTACTATAAATAAATAAATGTCTTGGGACATCTTCCACAAATTGAGCTAGACCCATGGTAAGCTCAATTAAGGCTTGTGATGTGAATACCAAACGACGATATATAAATGTAATTGATATAAGATAATACACAAAAATATTTTAATACGTAGACAGTCACGACCAAGGAGCAAATATTTGTGATAACTAAATACACAAATAATCCTGGCTAGGATTCGAACCCGTAACCTCCACCTTCGTAGGTAGGGTCACTATTAATTAGGCTACGGCGGCTGACTCAAGTCAAGTCAAGTCAAACTATTCTTTATTCAAGTAAGCTTATTAATAAGCACTTTCGAATCGTCTGACATTATCAAGAGAGAGAAAAAAATCTACTACTGGTTCAAACCCTACGCCGTTCCTGAGAAGAACCAGTAAGAAACTCAGGTGGACTTATTTTTTCAAAACAGTATAATAATACATCTTATTATAATAACATGCATTAAAGAATGTATTACATAAAAAAAAAGATTATAATAGACATTTTTATAAAAGACAGAAATAAATAAAGGATCATAATATTAAACAAAAATAATTATTATTGTACAAGTTCACAACATATTATTAAGTATCTATATCTATACTACTAGAGATGTAAAGGTCCTCTAGTTGTCAGAAAAAGAGATATTAAGATTTACAGATGTAAAAGGTCTCTAATCGTCATGATTTTAACAATAATAATAAAATAGAAAATTAACAATTTAGTGACAATCACAAAGCAACTATTCTTATTATTTAAAAGACAACAGCCAATACTACTCAAATGTACTCTCAAAAGACTCAAATGTAACTAACCATTTTATTTGAGATGCTGATGTGAGGGTCCTCCTCAGTGGGTGGCTCCGTGCGGGAAAAGTGTGAGGCGCGGACCGACTGGCCGCTCCCCATATCAAGTTTCAATCTGTGGAGTAATTTCGAATAATTAACTATAAAGTTTTTTTTTATACCACGTCGGTGGCAAACAAGCATACGGCCCGCCTGATGGAAAGCAGTCATCGTAGCCTATGGGCGCCTGCAACCCCAGGGGTGTCACATTCGCGTTGCCGACCCAATAAGAACTTGTTGAACTTTTGAAGAACCCCATACTGTAGTCCATCGGAAAATCCTCGGCGGGGAACTCATTCCACAGACGGACCGTCCGCGGGAGGAAGTAGCGTAATAAATCAAACATAAGCATTGATTTTGCACAAGAAGGGAAAAAATTAACCAAGATGTTCTTAAAATCCATTGTTTTTAGTAGGTAAGAAATCACATTGAGTTGATGATTGAGTTGTTTTATTCATGTGTCGTCATCATAATAAAAAAATATATATCCATAAGCCAGTGAGGTTCTGGGAAAAAAGGGTATTTTAATAAAATAGGGAATAGGGGATTTTTTTAACTAGTTCAAGTTTCAGAAGAAATATTGACAACAAAAATATGTCGCATTCCACAGAATTAAAAAACCTGTGGGACATAAATAATATATTTTTGAGCATTTTTAATACCTACACCTTATTTTGCCTTTGACTGTACCTACGCTGCTCTAGGTAGACGCAAGTACGCATGCCATGTGTTTTTTTTATTCAAGCTTCAATTTTATTAAGACTTATATTGGGTGCAATGACTATATTCAGCGAAACAGGCAGCTATCGCATTTTTAAAAATAAATTCCACGTAAAGGGGTTTGCTCATCGTTTTTTATATTGAACTGCCACGTTATTACCTATTACTACGGAACCATACCAGGATATTGTCATAAAATGTAGTGTTTAATTTAGCTTTAGTATTTTCGTTTTATAGCAAATCCAGATAAGAATCAGAAAATGGCTATAATATAAAATTAGGTTAGGTATAACAGGGTGGCCCATTCAAATCGGTCAATATGGGAAAGACTGAAACTATAAGACATACGAAGATTTGTTCTTAGGAACCATGTCATCGATTTTGATAAAAAGAAAAACTGCATTCATACATTTGAAAAATAAATTGCACCCAGCCAGGGAATCGAACCCGCTTGTTTTGAAAAAATAAACATACACTATTTCTATTCAGATATCGTTTGTGTAGGTCTTAAGCAGTAAATGTCTCTAAGAAACATGATGTCTAAAATGAATGGAATTCATTGTTTTCACGTACTTAAATTTATTTTACTAGGTGTTTATTGTGTAAACGTTAAGAAAAAAAATTTTTTTTCTTCGTATTTATCAGCGCCTTCTATCCTTATTATCATAATCAATGACATGGTTCCTAGGAACAAATCTTCTTATGTGTTATAGTTTCAGACTTTCCCATTCCCATACTGACCGATTTGAATGGGCCACCCCATTCATCAGAAAATGCCCGTCTGATAAAATGATTAATTGATTAGAATCATCTAATCTGGATGTATGTATACACGGTGGAATTTAATCGGTGAACAGGAACCCATTTTTCTAATTCAGTAATCGATGGTGGTCACGTTAATGTAGTACTTAAGTGGAACCAAGTTTTTTTTTTAGCATAACAAATTTTTATGTTAAAATTAACCTTTAATTAAAATTTATTGTCACCCTACTAATGGTTTAGTCTGAAAAGTTTAATACCTCTTTTCAAACTATCAGCCATGCATCGCTTTTATTTTACATAGGAATAGAGTCTATCGCAAAAATTAAAGCTTGTGAGTGGTTATTGCTCATTTATGTTTTAAGTTTCTATGGCTGATAGTTTGAAAAGAGGTATTAAACTTTTCAGACTAAACCATTAGTAGGGTGACAATAAATTTTAATTTCAACATAAAAAAAATTTATGCTAAAAAAAAACTTGGTTCCACTTAAGTACTACATAAACGTGACCGCCATCGATTACTGAATTAGAAAAATGGGTTCCTGTTCACCGATTAAATTCCACCGTGTATATAATTATGGCGGCTTGAGAGCCTAAACCACAGAATAAAGATTCCAGAATGATGAAGAAGATATTTTAACTTACAAAGTAATGAAAAGTAGATTGTATGCATTGTAAAAATAATTAAAACAATCTAAATACATGCCAAGATTTAATAGATATTATTTATGTAAACTGAAAAGAGATTAATGGTAAATAAACGAAGATAAAACACACCTACAAAATAGATACATAGAAACAGTCAAAGCTTAAGAATAAAAGTTTTCATTTTCACTAACGTTAAACAATCCCAACAACACGCTAGCATGATAGAGACTTGTGTTGTTTTCAAATTAATCGCAATTTATACAATTGATGGGACGAAGATGGCTCATAGACTTATGCAAATATAACCCTCTGCCACCGAGGTGAGGTGCCACAGATTTTCAACTTTATGGTAATGATAATAAGGTCCGACAGAGGTAGAGGAATAAGTACCTATGTCCGTTTAGGTCCCCGGTTACCTTGAACTTTACGTGATGAACTCCCGATACTATCGCGGTGGTAACTAAAGTCTACAATGCTGTTCTCACAGCTGATATTCAAAAGGAAATCCTAATTCCTATCGTACCGCTTCAAAAAACCAATACACATGGATCTTATTTTGTGACTGTGCAGATACGTCTGATAAAATCTTTGATAATTTTATGTAGTGGTGAGGTGTAGTAGTTAGGTACTTTTATAAAATTGTTACTAAAAACAAATCATTATATTTATTTACAAAATGGCCTATAGTAGTTTTAACCTCCTGCCGCCCAGAGATTAACAAAATAAATTCTATTTTATTTCCTACACTATTAATTCAAAACTGTATGGTCTGGGCGGCAGGAGGATATAGTTGTCACAGGAAAATTTGAAAAGATACTCCCCTATTTTTCGAACTGTGCCTAGAAACAAACATGTCCAATGTAAAGTACATTCAAGGAAATTGATTCACGTACCTGTTTCGCTTTTGTCTCTTGTTTTACCTAAGCTACTCGTAATCAAAACTTTGAGGAACCAATCAGAACAATTTTAAATAGCGGTTAAAATTCATTAAACTTAACCAATGTATTAGTTAACGGACAGATAAATAAATAAATATCTTGGGACATCTTACACAAATCAACCTACTCCCAACGGTAAGCTCAATTAAGGCTTGTGATGTGGGTACTAGGCGACGATAAATATAATAGATAGATACTTACATATAGATACTTAAATACATAGACAGCCATGACCAAGGAGCAAATATTTGTGATAACTGATAAATAAATACATACACAAATAAAGCCCTCGCCGAGATTCGAACCCGGAACCTCCAGCTCCGACGGCAGGGTCACTCACTACCAACTAGGCTACGGAGGCTGACAACCTTCATTAAGGATATTTTATGAACACCTACGGCTGATAATATGTGATGCATTGAAGAGGGGATGACACTTGTCAACAAATTATCAGGACCGTTTTTGAAAGCCCATTAAATTTAGTATAGCGTGCAGCTTCCATGTTTTATTTTGTTCGTAGCATTTTGGCTACGCTCACTGGTTATTATGATGCGTTTGCGCATATTCGGTAAGCAGTATGAACTACAACAAACGACCATATCAGTGATCAATATCATAAGCCGCAGAGCATGGCATAACATTAGCGTGACTAAAAAGCTTACTTCATGATTTCAGTAACTAAAAGACATTTGACTGTATTATTTAATTGAGACTTACGCCCTTATCAAATTAAAATTATGTTGTATATGACGGATGTGGTTTTTATTTTTTTATATTCACGATGTAATTTTAAATGGGGTAGACAATCTTACGTTTGTATGTTGTCATCAGTATCGCATATGAACTAACAAATCTGAATGAATGAATTTACTTTTTATATTATTTCTTAGGACAGCTTTACATGACGATTAAATTTAAGACGTACATATAAGTGCAGACAAAACGTATGCAAATTGCCGTTCTGAAGGAAAGTGTAATGTGACGTCCTGCAAAGTGAAAATTGCCCATACAGATAATGATAATATTTCAGATAAAGCCTCATAATCTTAGGCACTGGTCTCACCGCGAGCTACTAAACTATGAACTATGGTCTATAAACACGAACAAAAGATACGCACTCCCGTATAAAAAAAAGAGACACGGCGATACTCGTTCGGCGGTGATAGCTGGGCGAGTTTCGCCGTGTCTTATTAATTTATACGGGAGTGTCGGGAGTGCGTATCTTTGGTTCGTGTTTATATCCGATAGTTCATAGCTTAGTAGCTCGCGATGAGACCAGTGCCTTAAACTACGTAAAACTAGACGCTTCGATAAATTAAAGACGTTAACATAATTTGTAGTCATGCCAATCATCGGATTACGTAAAAACTAATTTTAAACAGACCCTTCAAGTTCGCGTTAAAACCATAACTAACAGTTCACATTATCATTTATTCGCAAACTGAAGGCATATAACATATGTAAATATATATGTACCGGCTTGGCTGCTGGATGCCTTCAGTTTCCACACAGACGCTAAAGCACGACCTGACATGACACCATAATAGGCGTTTACTTGATTGATACCACAGAATAGACAATTATTGTGTTGATGTTGAATCTTCCGGTTTTGCGAATGAATCACCAATATTTAAATACGAGATTTTGCTACTTTGAAGGTTTTATGAGTTTTACGTAGGTATGAAGTACAAATCGCCATCAGATAAGTATACAACAGCAAAGATGTTCACATGAAAAATAAACGTTACTTTTATTGACTTTATTACATGGAGAAAATTTTTTTTAGGGTTCCTTAAATGTTTTACAAACTGTATTAATTGATATAACATTGAAAGAGCTTAGTGTGAGGACTTAAAATATATTTACATATAGTTGTGGTCCTCTGTTTGATCTTTTTCACTTTTAGGACACCCAATTAGTGAACGTGACCGTGACCGTTGGCTGTATGGTGACGGCAGTAAGAATACATTTGTCACCACCCCAACTCCTCCTGCGGGTGTCGTATGAGTCGACTAAGGGATTGAAGTGTCGCTGACTATTATTTGATAAACGATTGATGTTGGGCAGCAACGTCATCATAGTGGATACCATGCGATGGCCGATCCGCTTGCCCAGCGTGGCGATTATGGGCATTTACCTCCCATTTCCGTCTACACGCATAGTTAATAGGAGAGGCCTACGTCCAGCAGTGGACTATCATAGGCTGATGATGATGAATTAGTGAAAATGCCTGTTTAAGACCACCTTTTTCGCAGATTTAACCAGCCAGCTGAACATTTATTAACACAAGTCAATCAGGTTTTTAGCAAAATTATCAGAATTTTGTGATGCATTCATTTTTTTCTGTGAAAACCGCACCCAAAGTTTATATGCGGTGAATCAGCTGAAGTCAACAAGCAAATAATTGTGCAATAGGCTTCACTATAATTCCTTACAATTGGCCTTCGATAATATTAATATACATTAGGCCGCGTGGTGATGGTGGTGACTGTAATGGTGCGGCTCCACTGACGCCGAGCGGAACGGAGCTGTGCAAAATTCGACCAATTACATTCTTCAAATTCGAATTCGGAACACTGTGATGCGATCTCATTGGCCGAGCTCCCACAGCTCGGCTCCGCTCCGCGTCATTGTAACCGCACCCTAAGAATACATTTGTCACAACCTCAAATCTTCCTGTGGGTGTTTTAAGAGTCGACTAAGAGATTTGAAGTGTCACTGACAATTAATTTATTGAAGATTCATGATAGACCGGATACACTACAGCGGTCGCTAATACGCTTGCCCAGTGTGACGATTATCATATGGGTATTTACCTCCTAATGCGTGTGGATGCAAAGGTGATAATAAGAGCTAAAGGTACAATTTGTTGGCATAATTATTATGTATACCTGTATCAAATTGCAGATTTTTAGTATTAACGGCCACTGGGCTATGCTGCGGACAGACGAAGAGACGGACAGACGGACATGGCGAAACTATAAGGGTTCCGTTTTTGCCACCGTTGAACCTTAAAATAGCTATTACTGACTAGTATGACCTACAGTAGTAAAATTGGTAGAGTATAATCGTTCAACTAGTTGATTCCACGTTATTCCAGTTTTCTATAATTATTTTAAGGCCTCAGATACGTTTAACGTTGGTTAACGAAAATACTGGGAAAACTGGCAAATGCTTTCAAAATAATAATAAAATCACTCTCAATATTAATAATAATCAGGGCCCGTAATTTTCATGCCGATGACATCAATTTGACGTCACGCTCCATTTAGGGTGATCCAAAATAGTTTTATTGTTAATTATTATTATTATTAATCATTAGTCGTCAATCATTTTAACCATGTACAAATAACTTCAAAAGTAGTTTATTTACACGTGAAATAAATAACACCTACTTGATACGTGAAAGATGAATAAAACTATTTGATTTGTTTTAATTCATGCATTTCATTAAATGATATTGTTAACATATTTCAATAATTACGTAGAAAACAGAAATACTCTTTAATGTAAAGCACGTATCAAGTGGGTATTATTTATTTAAAGAGTAAATGTACTACTTTCGAAGACAGTTGTACATTATTAAAATGATTGATGACTAATGATTAATAATTCACAATAAAACTATTTGGAATCACCCTAAATGGAGCGTAACGTCAAATTGATGTCATCGGCATGAGAATTGCAGGACCTGATAATAATTTAATAGAGATTTTATTAAAATAGGTAAAAGCGTCATAACTCAAAGTGATGTTACTTATATGGATTTGGTCCGACGCTTGAACCAAAATAACATTAACTCCCTATTTATGGATCCTATAATTGAACCTGAGTTGATAAAAACTATAAAAAACCTAAATATACTAATTCAATGGGAGCTGATGAACTAAACACTATGCTTATTAAAAATAATATTGATATCTTATGCGTTCCACTCTGCATCATTTTTAATACTAGCTTTTTTGAGGGAACTTTTCCACAAATGCTAAAACGCGCAAGAATAGTAGCTGTATATAAAAAAGAAGCAGGACTTGAATAATTATCGCCCCATCTCGGTTCTATCTATATTAGCAAAAATGTTCGAGAAGTGTATCTCTAACAGACTAGAAGAGTACTTTATTAGGAACAATCTCTTCTCTTCACATCAGTATGGGTTTAGACGTAATAAAAATACACCAGAGGCAGTAAATAGCTTGGTAATGGAGATATTACACTGTCTCAATCAAGGCTCCAAATGTGGAGGAGTATTCTGTGATTTAACAAAAGCATTTGACTGCGTTGATCACAGAATACTTCTCAATAAACTAGAGTACTATGGCATACGTGGCACGACACTAGAGTTGTTTAAATCATACTTGCGCGACCGGACGCAGTTTGTCGAAATCAAAGAACCCTTAAAAAATGGTGTGATCCGCTCTGAGGAAAAAGTTATCAAGTACGGAGTTCCTCAAGGATCCGTTTTAGGGCTCCTCCTATTTATAATTTTTATTAACGACTTGCCGAGCTTCATTCGTTGTGGGACAACTTATTTGTATTCGGAACACTAGCATTGTGTTAAACGCCAGCTCGGAAGACGCATTTAATAATATAATTCAACGCTGCTGGATTGAGCTGACCACCGGGTTCGCAGCAAACGGTTTACGGATCAACTGTAGTAAGTGTTCCTATGTGATCTTCCGTCGCTGTAGTAACAGCCCTGACTTTGAATGCGATATTCCAATTACAAAATCAAACTGTGTGCGCTTTCTGGGGGTAAACTTGGATTCCTATCTAAGATGGAATATGCATAATAGACTATGTAAATAAGAGATTAGCTAGTGCTTGTTATACATTATTAAAGTTTATATAATAGTTCGGATATGTACATCTTAAAAAGTGTATATTTCTCTTATTTTGAAAGCATAGTGAGCGACTGCATCGAAGTTTAGGGCAATGGTGTAAATATCAGCTCTATCCTGCTGAAATAAAAAAAAACCCTGAGACTTATAGAAGGCTGTACTAGAGTACCTGTAACACATCGACATAATTATGTTCAACAGTAACAAAATATTGACTGTTATAATATCATTGTATTTATATCGTGTTTGCCTGTATGTCCATCGTAATAAAAATGTATATAGCACAGTCGAACAAAGTCAAACCTACAATTTAAGGAATAACGACAAATTAATACTGCCAGCCTTTAATTTTGTACATTATAATAACAGTTTAGGTAATATAGCAATTAGAGTTTATAATAAGTTAACCAAAGATTTAAAAGATTGTGATGACATGAAGAAATTTGAGCGGAAATTGAAAGATTATTTTTTTAAAAGACCCTCTATTATTGTATTGAAGAATATTTTGCTGATGCACTCAATTAATTTATTTTTATTTTATGACATTTAATAATTATTGTTTTCATTTTTTACAAGTATACATTTTGTAAAAAATATGGTTTTTTGTTTAAATTGTATTTGCATGCATTTAATGTATTAAGAGCAAATTAAAATAATTTGAATTTAAGCTTCATCATTTAAAAAAACTGAATAAGTTTGTTTATTTTAGGCTGACGATGTAATACGGGTGAATCAACTTTTTCTGTCTGTTTTTGCCATGGTTATGGTCTGCAAAATTATGCTACTTAAACTATGCGGTCCATATTTGTAGGTGGCCCATTAAACCAGTCAGCCCATCAGAAAAATGCATGTTTGCATAGTTAAAGTAACATAAATTTGCATTAAACCAGCGTAACTCTGGTAAACGGTCACAATGGCAATAAAGCCAATAACCAAGGATCGGACAAACGCCCGTCCTTTTGAAAACATAACCCTGTTCCGTATGTTAGAGACTTCCTTATCTTATGATGTTAACATATTTTATAAATTTAAGATATTTTTTTTATAATACCTACGAACACAAAGTATCTATTTGTGAGATCCCAACTATTTCTTAGATATTTGTGCACACCATGATTGTTAGTAACGTTGTTGCAAACATTAATTAATATACGCGATATAATTCATTTAAATCGTTTTATTTAATTTATAACTATCGCGATAACCGAAGAAGATAATTATGCACTCAATAGATCAAAATTTAATACAAAAAATTCTAAGTCGTTTATTTGTCATAAATTCACAATCAGGGTACATAAAAGTAAGAAGGAGTTGGAATGTACTAAATAGATAATTTATGATAGTGTTATTAAAAACGTGTAACTAATACCGCGTAAGTTTTGGCCGCCCGAGGAACATGCGCCGCTAAGCCGTCGCAGCCGCGCGGGCGACCGGCCGCAGCGCACGTTACAGGGAGCCAGCCAGGCAACGAGCGCGTGACGTCACGAGCTGTTGTAGATCTTCTAACTAGTAGCGATTTATACGGACAGTAGTGGCATCACACTAAAGAACACACCTCCCGTGAGTGTCGTGTGAGTGAGCCGTGTGGTGACGGCAGTAAGAATACATTTGTGGGTGGTGACAAACTCCTCCTGCGGGTGTCGTAAGAGTCGACTAAGGGATTGAAGTGTCACTGACCATTATTTGATAAAAGATTGATGATGGGCAGCAGCGTCATCATAGTGGACACATTACTGCGATCGCCAATCCGCTTGCCCAGCGTGGCGATTATGGGCATTTACCTCCTAATGCATCTTATACGCATAGTTAATAGGAGAGGCCTACGTCCAGCAGTGGACTGTGATAGGCTGATGACGTGACGTTATCAAAAAAATATCTTACAAAATAAAAAAAATATCATCATAAGATAAGGAAGTCTCTACTGTACGGAACAGGGTTATTTTTTCGAAATGACGGGCGTTTGTTCGATCCTTGCCAATAACAAACAGAAAAAAAGTGGATTCACTCCCATACAAAAGTTATATCAACGATAATTATATTAACTTTGCTTTGGTTTTGGGATATTTTATGTAGGTATAATCTTTATACTAACTAGCAGACGCAATTTTCGGGTAGAGACATTAAATTTGACGACATTTTTTACGACTCTTGATTAAATCTGCTACGAGCATAATAAATATAATCGGTTCTATTGATGATAAATTATTATTTTTATTTATCATTAATTGTTTCTCCATTTAGGTATACCTATGTATGATAAAATAATGTTAGCCGGCTAATTAAAATGCAAAAACAATAAGTTCTGTTTTTCACCATCATGGGTCGATTGTAATACAATTATACATAGTTAAGAGACTGGTCTCACCGCGAGCTACTAAGCTATGAACTTTGGGCTATAAACACGAACAAAAGATACGCACTCCCGTATAAAAAAAAAGAGACACGCCAAAAGAAAAAAACACTAAATTTTACTTCATAACACAAAAATTATGACGGTAAATTTTGTTTTCATTAAAGGTCTCTATTTTTTCGATACCCTGCTGTCAAAGTGTCAACTTCATCGCTATGACATTATGATTAAAAATGTCGATTATTCGAACTGTGTCGAGCATTTGCGCCTCAACGTATTTATTAGGTAAGCGAATTCTAGGTAAGCGGATTGGTGATCGCAGTAGTATGTCCACTATGATGACGCTGCTGGCTGTCATCAATCTTGTGTCAACGATTGCAATCCCTTAGTTGACTACCCACGGGAAGAGTTGGGGTGGTGACAAACATATTCTTACAGCCTTAACCATGCGGCGTCGACGAGACGTGCCAAAAATAGGTGCCTAGTACTTGATAATTGCGTGCCTAAAATAAAATTCTTGTGTATTCATTCGTAATATTTCTTTAACGTATCTATTAGCATGAGTTCCGCGAATCACAATGCTTTTCCGATTTAGTTAAAGGCCAAATATCGCAACGCTAAAATAAACATGTTGTAATATCCAATAGTACAACCGTGACTAATAAGCGGTAGCTTATGTTTTATACATAGCCGTAATAAAATACATTATTATACCTTTATACTTTTATAGTCTATGATAGGATATTTATCTGACGAGAGAACTTTATAGTAACTGTTGTAAGGTACATTATTTTTTCAGCCTCGACCTTTCAGTTCCAGAGGTATGGGAGCCCCAGGCTATTTAAGAACTATGTCAAAGTGACGTTTTAAATCAGATTGTAGGAATCATTAGAAAATCTAAGTCGACCCACAATAAAAAAAGGTATTATGGGTAATGTTTTAATTTAACACAAATCGACGACTGAACTGAATGTACAAACGATAGGTACTCCTCCTGGAGTATGTGTGGCCGTGTCGCATCCCACGAAGGTGGGACGGTCGTTGCACCGTCATTTTGGGACGGTGTTGAGAAGCTGTTGAAGGAAAATTTGCCATGGGCATGGCGAGAGAGAAAATGATTTTGGTTTAAATCGACGCTGTCCCGTGGTACGCTCATTTAAAGCTTGCGATGTGGTGACCAAGCGATGGAAGACTGGGTGCTCGCGAGCTTTTCTATTACAATGCTATTCTAATCGAATAGAAGTTTTATGAAATTATAACGAGCTACCGCGAAAAACTTGTTTCTAAAAAAGTTTGATTAGCTGTAAAACCAAGCAGAATCCAGGCAATTTTTATGTTACATTAATAACCGTAAATATGGTCAGAAATACACCATTGCAATATCTCGCAATGTTCGCGAGCAACCTGTACCTATACCTATAATTAGACATATGCATAACTATAAATATTTAAAACATAGACAACCACGACCGAGGAAGAAATATTTGTGATTATAAATACACGAACAATGCCCTCGCCCGGATGCGAACCCGGAGCAACTCCTGCTTCGTAGGAATGATCACGACCGATTAGGCTACTGAGGCTGACAAATTCATACCTAGTTCAAAAACTCGGAAACACGAAATTGTAAGAGCTTTCCTTAAGTTCCGTGTTTCTACTGGTTCGAGGTTCTACTGTAATTCACATATTCTTGTAAAATTTTCTTTTTCTACACATTCACTGCAGAGAAGTCGGATAGTTTTGAAAAACTAGTTTAAACTAGGTAAAACGCGATGTTATCTAATATGGGTTTTTACTTTAACATATTTATGATAATTGTAATATTAGCGGTTGCATATTATGCCATCGCTACGTGACGTTGCACTTCCAAAATCGACGATACGAGTATGTATTGACGACTTATAAGGATGTACCACACTGATGCATACTCCTTAAAATACGGTGAGGGTAAGAATTGAAGTGTCAGGGGGCTCACAAAAATCTGAGCTCGCCGCTATAGTTATTCAAAGCTCTTTATGCACGAAGCACTCGGCTGGAGCAAAAACCTTTAGAAATATAGCAAAAGACAACTCAAACTCATAACGGGGGTGTTTACTGGACACTTTGAGGTTAAAACTCTTTTTGCCAAAATGGGTCTTTCTGACAGCACCGACTGTAGAATGTGTGGTGAGGAAGAGAAGACAATGAAACACTTGATGTGCGAATGTCATGCCCTCGCCAGACAAAGGATGAAATGGATATCGAGAAAGACTTCGGATCCGGCTATCTCAAACCGAAGGTCACAACGCTACCGCTAGGGTCCGTCCTCAAACATATTGAGTTGATAGAACAATCCCTGGGGTAGGAGAAACAGGGGGCAATTACAAAAAAAAACAATAAGTCGAATTGTATCCGTATAAGAGCCCCACCAATAAGATAAGATAAGATTGTCATGGCATTAGGGTGCATGTTCAGATATTTTAGAGCACCGTGTCCGCTCTGATATACCTGATGGAGACTAGTATATCGTACTCGTCAGGCTTTTATCGAATAACATGTCGTTTTTTTATCGCAATCATTGTCACATTCTTTTCGAAATACCGGGAAGTCTAAATTAGGAAGCCTAAAATTAAATTTTAATCGGTTAAACATTGTCTCGTTAAAATAGTTGAACAAGAATAATGTCGTTTATTTCATAAATATGCAGAAATGTTGTAAAAATATAATAAAAAGATGCAGCACATGGATAACGAGAATCAACTAATTATCAGGTCATTTATACTGGAAAATATAGGACCTATTACGGGAGATCTTGAAAGAGTTTTAATTGGATCCGGACCTAAGTGAGCTATTACTAATTAAGTTGACTAATGATACGCAAACTTTAATTTATGCAGGTACCCGCTACGTAAAGTTTCATTGACTGTTATTCTGGAATTATTTTATCAGCTGACAACCAAACCGGCCAAGAGCATGTCGGGCCACGCTCAGTGTAGGGTTCCGTAGATATTCAAAAAAGGTGGTGCCGATTATGCTCGAAATAGTTTTATTTTAAAGTATTCTATAAGCCCACTGTTCATAATTATTTTCATATTTTTTGGACCTACGGATCAAAAGTTAAGAGGGGGGGATACAATTTTTTTTCTTTTGGAGCGATTATCTCCGAAAACATTGACTTTAGTAAAAAACTTTCTTTAAAACCCTTATTCTTTTTGAGAGACATGTTCCAATTCCAATGATAACCCACACTATAGGATTACATCAAATAAAAAAAATCATCCCCACTTCATCAGTTGGGGAGGTACCCGAAAAAAAAATTGTTTTTTAGTTTTTATTGTACCACTTTGTTGATACAATTAATATGTATATGTGTACTAAATTGCAGATTTCTAGTATTTACAGCCCCTGAGCTACGCTACGGACAGACGGACAGACGGACATGGCGAAGCTATAAGGGTTTCGTTTTTTGCCATTTTGGCTACGGAACCCTAAAAACTGTCACTACTCCTAGCAACCTCGTATAAGGGCATGCAATCCCGGGATTTAAATATATGCAATCACGGGATTTAATAATGTTAAATCCAAATCAATCCCGGGATTGAAAGCCCTACGTCGTATGTCAGTATTGAATAAGAACTAAGATATGAATTTTATTTCAAGTAGGTAGATATTTGTTAGGTGTAGGCACCTACTTAGTGACTTTTGACTGTAAAGCGACGATTTAAAGCTTACTGCGTACATATTAAAATTAATGTATAGGTACATTCATTTTGTATAGGATGTAAAATTAAGCTGAAGAATCATAGACAAAAAATAATCAGTTATGCGTACAAACAGGAACATTAAGTGGTGATGGTGATAAATCTTATAGGTAACCAAAAAAATATTATTTGTGTACAAAATATAATAGACATGCCTTGCTGCTACTTGAATATGTTTTATTCAAAATATTTTTTAGTGGTTGTTGTGGTTGAATAGTTTAAAAAGTTCTCTTCAAAATGATTTACATTTGTCTTTTTATTTGGTTTACGCCATACTAATATAGGATAGCCTGAAAAATATATGCACGCGAAACATGTTTCAGCAAAAATGTAGCAAAACGAAATTCTGACATCCATTGCCGGTTTAGATAAATAATACACCAAGAGCCTTTAGAACGATTGTCAATGTATGACGAAGTAAGGTCAAGAGTAAAGATGCGCAGAACTGGTTTGAGACGCACAGATATAAACAGCGAAGGCACTTTTATAAAAAAACCTTGTGGAAACGTTAACGCGTGTTAATAATACAATTTATGTATTTACATAAATTAATACTGTTTACAAAATTAGGAGCATGATTCAAACTTAATAATAGCTGCATTATTATTAGGTACATAATATTGCAGCTAAAGGAATTTGGTTTTTACATAATAGGAGGACTATCAGAATGATTAATATTTTGAAAGCGGAATAATTTATAATTATATTACAATTCAAAATAAACTATTTTTTTACTTTTCTTTGAAATCAAAAATATCTGAGTGCGTATTAACATTAGAAGCCTGGTATAGTCAACACAGCTTCATTCAACATATTTAATAGCGGTTGCACAGTGAATATGCGTATAATGGCGAAACGATATGCACCGAATGATTGCGATAGTGACAATTTTTATTTTTGAGTTTTTTCCCTAGCTGCAACATCTAACGGTTTAGAAACATTCAGTGCTACTAAAGGGTGTCCCAAAAATAACGACAGATTTGAAATCGACGAACAATACTTATTTCTTGTTTGGCTTTCTTATTTCTTGATTTAATCATAAAGTACAGTCAAGGGCATTAATATATATACACTTCTCCATACTGATCCCTTACAAATGTGTCTGTATATTAATGCACTCGACTGTACAAAGAATAGGGTTTAGTATGGTAAAGCATGCTGAGACATTAGTTCGAAGGCTTTGCTGTAACATAGCACGCGTTTGTTCAAATTTTCTATGGAATTTGCATAAATATGGGTGAATTTCATTGCTGCAGTGTGAAATCCTCTCATTCAAACCATGGGCGATCGAGAGCTTGCTGACATTATATCTTTGACTATAAATAACCCCATTAAAAATAAACAATTATATTAAATTGCAATATTTGGGAATGAACGAAAAACGGTCAGAAAATGGGGTCAAAACCGTTTTTCGTCAAGGAGACCAGGGTGCTTAACCAAGTTGCCAATCGCTAACCCTTAATCGTCTATCGTAAACGAAAGGCAGCTAACTGTCTTTGTCGCACTAATATGAAAGAGTGACAGAGAGAAAAACTACGATACGTTACCAAGCGCTAGCGATTGGCAACTTGGCTAAGCATCCAGGGCTGCTGGGCGATTTGCAATTATAATACTTAATCCTATTCTGCATACTTCGTGTGTCAGGAAAAAAAATTGTAATTGGTCGAAAAAAAAATGCTTTTTCACTACATTTAAATCTTGCGTTATATTTGGGATACCTTATATAAATAGTTTGCTATGGCTTAAACGGTAAATGTTTCGTCACATTTAGTAGGTTAACCAAACGCCTAATACTTAATTTTCTAACTGTGACAGCCCTAAATTGGCCCAATTTGAAGTTTTCTATTCCTAAACCGGCCTACTACCTACCGTGAACTTCGAAATTCGTAAATTTCGGGATTTGTCTCAGTCACTCCAATGAAGGTTAATTTGAATGACATAGACAAATCCTCTAAACATGCAGATTTCGAAGTTCGCGTTAGGGCCGCTGTATATTGTCATCGTATTTTAACGGTGGTTTCAAACGCCGCGTCTAAAAACCGCGCGTTTATTTCCAACCGGCCGCGCCGCGTATCGCGCTGACGTCATCGGAGGCTGCGCCCAGTATATACGAGATGCGCACAGGTGGATCCTCAATCCTTTCCGTGACTCGAGTGCGGCTAGTGCATCGATCATGCTTCGTTTTGTGACACTTTGCGCAGTCGCGGTGAGTGACCATTTTTCTTTTTTTTTAGACAATTTTTTTTTCTGGGCAGTTTCAGGGTTAACTTACTAAGTAAGTGAAGAGACTACGTATCGTTGTCTTATTTAAATTTAGACTGAAAAAAATTAACTACAATACAATTTTTTTATTTATTTATTGATCCATGGTACTATTTTAGATTAGAGTTTTTAGACGGAATTTACAATCTTATTAAGTAGGTACGTACTCTAATCAGGCGCTAATTCAACGAGGCTACACTTGATCACAGTAGGGTTACCACATGAGTCATGTGGTGATCAACAAAACTTTAAAATTGACATATGGGACATACACTTTAGCCAAGAAAAATACGAATATTATTGAAAAATCTGTACTTATCTAATTTTATTCCCTATCTCGGAATCTTCAACTAACAATGTGTGGATGTCTAGTTGTATATATTTTATGGATGTATGTGCTATGTCAAGTCCACTTGCGAAGTTTTGTTCAAGTTTTGCACCCATAGTTCCGACCCCTACCACATGACAGTATCTTGCGGCGACTTGAATCCGTCCCTGTTTTATTAACCCTTTTAACGCAAAGAACCACTAAAGTGGCCGTGTGTTGTCATGCCTACGACGGCAGCAGCCACTAAACTGGCTTACTACCGCGAAAATCTAAATTCGTGAATTTCGAGAATTTTTCTGTCACTCCAAAGAAGGCGTCATTAGAATGAGAGAGACAAATCGTCGAAATTTTCGATTTCTACATTCGCGGTAGGGAAGCTGGTCATCAAATACATACAATAGCTGCTAAAGTAGTTAACTGTTTTTTTGATAGGTAAGGTATATTTTTCTTTGTTCAATAGTAGAGATATTGGCTTTTATGTCACATTTTGATACGAGAGGGAAGGCGTTTAAGATATAATATAATTAGTAAAAGACAGAAAGTCTCACGGTTCTCTCTTGGTTGTTAAAATATACCATTTGAATTGTTAAACATTGTAAAGTTTTTAATGTATCACTCGTTTTGCAATGCTAATTTGGTAATTATTCTTTTTTATTTCAATTTCCTATTGCAAATTATAATCAGGCTTCGTTGAAATAACAATAAATTTGGCAGAATTTTATGACTCCATCTTCGCCTCTGACATTTTGTGTCAGTTTAGGATAACAGGAGTAGCGTTGATCTTAGTTTTAAGCATTTTGTTGCTTATTATGAACAACGCTGTAATACAAAAGAATACTACGCAGCTGCAATTGGAATTCTAGTGCTTCATTATAAGAATTCAAATTACGACAAGTTAGTGTCGTGAGATGCAGCGTTGTTCATAAGTGTCGATTTGTCAAGTTCAACCTGAAATTTAGGCTATGTGACTCTAAAGCTCAAAATAATTGCACAAAAATATGTATAAATAAAATGTCACGTGATGAATTTTTGTCCTAAAAAACTAAAGGGATAGGTCACTACAACATTTCATCATCATAACAAACAGCATTCAAAGCAGTGGATACGTTGACCGATTACTTGAAATTACCTAAGTATATCTATCTCACAAGTCTTGACAACTTGAGACAATTATCTTCAAAACTCTTAAAGATAATAAGAGCTTAATGCCAGTCCGAAAAAACCGTTACTACCGCGTTGCGAAGATGAGAACAACTATGTAGAATATTTGCTGTCAAATTAGATCGCGCGAGTACAATACTGATACTAGGGCATGCAATCCCGGTATTCATTTGTATGCAATCACGGGATTTGACATTATAAAATCCCGGGATTTTTGCTTTTGAATCCCGGGATTGCATAACCTAACCGATACCATTAAAAAGAACAACGTGATGTATTATTTATTTAAAACACCCCTGTCACTACATGACATATTTTATACTAGTCATTAACTCTCTTGGCAATATCATAATTCATAAGCAGCTCTATTCGAGATTTAAAAAGAACAGCCATGCTGTAAAATTATGATATTTAAAACATGGTATTACTCGTGACTTCGTCTGGGTAAAATTACACAAAATAATACCACCAAAGGGCTATGTCTTTGTCCGGAATAAAGAATATCCGGACTCCCCTCCCGGGAGTTAAATACCCCCTAAAAAATCATTAAAATCCTCTGTTAATAATTTTGGTGTGAACGTGTAAGGATCAGAAAGACGAACAGAGTTATTTTTAAATTAATAATATGGGTAGGAGTTATCAGATCAGACACGGAATCCTAAAAGCACTCTCATGCAAGCGCATTAGCGAGAATTACGAGATTTAAATTCATCTCCCAGACAATTATTTAAATTAAAGGATAGCTCATTGTTTATTCCGTGTGCATTTCTTGGTATATTATCTTCTCGGCAACAGAAAGCTCACGCAAGGCCCTTATGTAGTAAGGTAATAAATATGTATACATGTTTACCTTAAAAGCCTTATTACCGTATAAGTATCAATAGTAAAAAATAAAACTATAAGTAATGCGTCTATCCTTAAAATGCGAATTTACAAAAAGGCTGCCGGTAGCTTTTTTTGCAAAATAGTATAATTTTATATCATTAGGTGGCCATACACCATGGCCATAGAAATATGTACTTAAGTGATCTTTTTTTAAATAATTAAACGTTTTTTTTATTTGATCTCTTTTAGCGAATATGAAATACAGTTTTATAAAAAAGTAGGTATATTTGTTTTACAGGGACAGAAGTTCTACCTACCGTATCTGTTATAGTGATCATCATTCATAGAAGCTGTTTTGAATCAGACTTTATTATTTAGAATTATGAGAAATTTTCTTTAAAGATATTGCTATTGCTTGAAACAGGTCTTAGCAATATGCACCTACATACATAGGTTAGGCCTCTGGCTAGCCTATGAGGAACTCTAAACCAATCAGATAAATGCTCCACAAATAATACACGTGCGCAGGAAAACGGTGACTCGTACGATACGAAAATCATGCTCACATTATAATATTTATAACGAATGTAGAAAACTTCACATCATCAGCCTACCCGAGTCCACTGCTTTACATAGGTCTATTCTATTAACTATGCGTATAAACGCATTAGGAGGTAAATGCCCATAATCTTCACGCTGCGGATTGGCGATCGCAGTAATGTGCTTCATCAAATTCATCAATCTTCTATCAAAGAATGGTCAGTGACACTTCCATCCTTTAGTCGACTCTCACGACACCCGCGGAAAGAGTTGGGGTGGTGACAATAAATTTAAATACACATTGTAGAAAACTTACCAGATCTTTTTTCAAGCAAAGTTATGTCATCGATTTATTATTTTTGCACCCTCTGCCTATAAACACAGTTAATTTATTCATTTGATTTTACACGAAAATTATTGCTGAATTTTTGCAAGCTGCTTCACTTTTGTCACATTGTTGACGGATGGTAAAAAATTTTTGTTAGACTGTTACGAAGGTTTAGAATAATATGTAAGGTTTAATGCCAAATCGTAACCTTGTTGGTAGTTAAGTTGATCGCAGTACACATTGGCTGAATCTAAGGGATGCCGTTATACGTTAGAGGAGCAAAGCAATTTCGCGATCTCGCTCCATCGCATACTTGAGTACCTTAGATTTGCCTGCATTGGGCCAAGGTGTACTGCGGCCTTAAGAGTCTGTTCAAAAAGAGAAAACATGAGGGATATAATAGCGTGCCTGTCTCTCTCTCTATCTCTCTGTGTATATTTTGGTAATCTCAAAGATTCCTTTGCTTTGCGACCAGAAAATTTGTCAAATACTTATGTAATTTTTGTATCTACGTAATATATTTATGAACAGCAAATAAAAGTCGACTTCCTCCTTTCCTGTTCTATAATTTTCTGTATACTGCACACTGACTTAAGAACTCGAAAATAAATAATCGGATAAAATACTACGTTACTCCTTTTTATTACTCCTTTTTATCAGCGACTGCTGACGTTTATTTTATTAGACTACATACTTATATTTATATTTTAACTGATTATTGCGAAAAACACTGAAAAATTCATCCACTT
The DNA here is from genome assembly GCA_025490895.1 of Thaumatotibia leucotreta. NCBI lineage: Eukaryota > Metazoa > Arthropoda > Insecta > Lepidoptera > Tortricidae > Thaumatotibia > Thaumatotibia leucotreta. The sequence goes on from JALPQI010002240.1 coordinate 79,527, forward strand.
ATTGTCACTGTTTACGGAATTTCCAGAAGTGATATCTACATAAACTTTTTAGTGTGCCTACGGTGTCACAACATAAAAAACAAACATATCAGATCTTACTGAAGAACGTACAACTGCAGGTTGTTTCAAACAAAAGCACGAGTACTCGTAATTGTTCGTACGCACTTGGCACAGTTAAAGGGTTCTTTCAGGTGTGCAAACTTATTCGTACCGTTTGAGGACCTTTATCCCATTGACAAAAAGGTGCGTATTGCTTGACCAATGTTGCTTCGTATGTAACATGGTTTTGTGACAATACGTCGTGTATATAACCGAAACAACACATTTGTATAATTCCTGTGAAGCAAGTTTTTACCACCAAAGAGTGCAGTCGTTAAAAATAACGACTGAGCTTGCAAAAAGTTGCCAACGGTTTTTCCTTGTGTATTGTCTTTTGGTAAACATAAATAACGATTTAATAGCACATTTTAAATATTTTTGGAAAAAACTTTATGTAGTTTTAATGCTAATTAATGGCCAATTAATTGAAATACTGTTTTAATATGTTACGAAAACGTTTTATATGGTCGCAATTCTGCAAAATGCTAAAACACTAATGCTGAGTTACTATGTACCTATGTAAATAAATCATGTTCTATTCCAGAAATAAAATTTCTACAGTTAGGGTTTTTTGTATAATTAATATTCCATATTTATAATATTAGATGCATTCGGATATCTACAAAATAGTTACGCATCAAAAGGAAAACTTGGTATCTACTAGTCAGTTTATATTATCAATATCCTTATATTCTTACCCATTAACCCAAGGCAAGCTGGTTGTTTTTGCATTTTCTACCGGAACCCTCAGGTCTTGCTTCAAATTGCTACTCGCCGGCGTATCTTCATCTTTACACGGAATGCGGAAGTGTATATTCAGCTTAAATACCGCTTGTTCTTATCGCGTACTGATTAAAATCTAATTGTTGTTGTAAGGTTGATGCATCCAAAGGTCATTAAAGGATTCTGCTACAATCAATTTTGAGTTAAACAATAACCAAAAAATAGCTGTGTCTTGATGCAAAATCAGGAAACTCCTGATGTTTTTCTTTAAATAATTTACTCGTGATATTCGAATAATTCAAAATCGAACTAATATAGGTTCGGTTTTGAATTATTCGAATGTCACAAGTCGGCTAATAAGTCGATCTCGATATAAAGGCTTAGTTGAATACAAAAATTCTACGATTTCACCTTAGATCCACAGATTACGGAGAAACATCAATCTGAAGCCCACTACAATATTCAAGAATGTTATTATAAAGTTAGGTACGTATAGTCTGCAAAAATAAATAAAAAATCCAAAAATATAACGTCAGAGAAGACGTTTCCCTACAAAACAACATCGTTATAATCAAAATAATCTGCGCACCAGACAGCTCATCAAGTCATCACTATTATTAACATATCGGAAACGAAAAAAAACGGTAAAAACAACGTGGCTTATGGTTCGGGCACGATTCTCTAAAAACAGCTCAAAAGCATTAATGATCTTATAATAAGGCCATCAATCATTGACCAAAAGCTTTGTCTAACATTAAGGAAGTAACCTAAGAATCAGTTTCACATTACATCATATCATCCTATTTCAGTTCACTGCTGGACATAGGTCTCTCCTATTACCTATGCATTTGAAGGTAATGCCCATTATAGCCACGCTGGGCAAGCGCTTTGGCTATCGCTGTAGTGTGTCCACTACAATAACGTTGTTGCCCATCATTCATATTCTATCAAGGAATGATCAGTTAGTCGACTCTTACAACACCCAAGGTGACAGTTGTGGTGATGGCAAATGTCTGCCATAGTCACTACGCGGCTTCAATTATATTTATGCTTAAATTGTTACATTTTAAATATTTTACCATGTCAACGATGACTGAAATAAAATTTAAAGCTTAGGATACAGATGAATACCTAATTAGTTAATTAAAATATCGAGCGTAATAAGCGCTTCGAAATAGAAGAAGTTTATGAAAACAATATTAATCCTGGGAAAGGATGTTGCTAAGAGTACCTATGCATTGCGCATAACCGGAACATTGAAAATACAAATCAGAACTCTGACAAAAAAGCGTTTGGTTAAAAAATACAAACAAAACCGCTACGATGAAGTTAGGCCCTAAAAATAAACTGAAGATGACCAAATTGCTTATGGATGTTGCTGCGTGTGAGTGACTCATAGTTTTGAACCTGTTTGGATTTGATCTGACGGATGATGTGAACTCCGGATACAGTTCCAATTCCAATGCAGAAGATGTGTAAAGTATGCGTGAATTATAGGTAATTAGGTATGTGAATTATAGAAATATTATACCTACTTACCTAGGTATGTGAATATGTGTGTGATGTGTGTTGTGTCTGCTACACATCTTCTGCATTTCATTACGAATGTTATACAAAGAGAAACAAATCTTTCTGTTGTTCTGTCTGAGGTTACAATTCACATTCATTATCATTTTGTGATTAGGCAGAAGAAATATTTTTTCGCAAAACAAAATTTATATTTTTTTTAATTTTTACAATACTGAGTAAATATGTATTTCAATTGCAGATATATTTTGCTACCCCCTCTGTTCCCGATATTAAGAAATTCAGACAGTTTTAGATTACCATTATACCAGTAATAAGCAATAAGCAAGCTGCAAATTGATATAATCGCAGACTGCTCTGATAAAGCGTTCGCGATATTTGGCTGTCTTTTTCATTGTAATTACCTACTTCTATCTTGATGCGTTCTTTAAGTAATATTTGTAAGTTAAAAACGAAGGGCAAAAGGAGATTGAAAGCGAGAATTTGCGTACCCGGATAAGCGAGAACTGAGGGACTATCACGATCTCCTAATGCCATTCAGTTTAGGACTAATCTGAATCGCGATGTGTCAGTTCCAGAGAATAACTGTCAAAAACTGACAGGCCGAACCTAAACTGAATCGCATTTAAGAGATCATATTAGCCCAGTCAGGGAAAGCGACAGTGATATACGACTCGTATAGCCTTGTCCCTTTCTCTCGACTAAACGGAACCAGAAAATGTTACCACTGTATTTACTTTTGTTGTTCTGTAATGTGTGCTTTATGTGAATAAAAATCTATTCTATTCTATTCTATTCAATGCGGTTCCCCCCCAGGACTCTCTGGCACCGACGTACAATCAGTAGCAGATATTGCTTAGCGGGTAGGGTGTTCACAATGATGATATAATGAATAATCATCTTAACACATTCTTATAGTCTTAGCAATGAGGTCGGGACAAGTTGATTTTGAACAACCTGCCCCCTGAACAATATGCTGACTGTATAGTCACCATCAGATATATCGGAGCGGCCAAGGTACTCCCAAACATCTCAGCAGAACTCTATTGATATGACGTTTGATTGCATGTTCAGATATTTTTAACCACCGTGGCAGCTCCAATATATGTATATTATCTAACCCAACCCCCAACACACAAACTGGGATAAGGGGCAAAGAGGAGGCTTTGTTGTTCGCCTACTTCATAATGTTTTTAAGCTATTTCAAATAAACACTTGTTCATTAGACTCCGTACATCTTGACCACGTGTGTCATATTCATACATATTCATATTGACTGACCAGTTTGTTTACTGAGCCTTGGACGTTATGGGTGCTTTATACAGTAATTTCAATTGTTTACGCTGATTTAATATGGCTTAAATAATATTATTAAGCTTAACTTTGGTTCCATTGTTCTGTGCTATAATGGATTATTTAGCTATTTAACTAAAAAACTATTCACGAAATATTTAACAAAATACATGAGATTGGTTAAGAATAGAGATGGTCAATCAAAAGCAAATGCTCACGCATTTACGTATATTATACTTCCAGTATATTATTATGTAGGGTTGAATTGAAATCAGTGTACCACGAGTTGGGCAAGTACCTAAAGTACAACACGAGTACAATTCATCATCATCATATCAGTCGAAAGATGTCCACATTGTCCACTGCTGAACATAGGCCTCCCCCAACGATTGCCACGATGACCGGCCCTTCGCCACCCGCATCCAGCGGCTACAATTATTAATAGTTAATTATAATGAAACAATTAAAATGTCTTTCGAATATTGTCCTCCCATCGAGCAGTCGAATGCCCTGCGCTTCTCCCGTCTGAAAGCGGCCACACATCCGTTAACATTTTGGCCCAGTATGCTTAGCACATAATTGGCGCGACAGTATCTCGCCGCGAGATAGGCTATCCGTCCCTCTTTTGTTAATATAGCTAGTAAAGGACGGGAGATCTATCTCGCGGCGACATAAAGACGCACCAATCATGTGCTAAGCCTACTGGGTCCATATTGCCAGACAGGACATCTTGCCATCACGCTGCCTGCCAATATGTCCTGCCCAACTCTACTTCACTTTGGTAAGAACGTCTCCGACGTCTTGCAATAAAGATATACAGGGCGTCCCACGGCGACGCCACATGGAGGGAAAGTACCTTAAATATCATAGATAGCGTATTTTGCTGAAAGAAGACTTCATTTTATTTTTAAGACTTAGTAAAGTTGCATTCAAAGTTTTTCAAAAAATTACTTGCTTCACCCGGAAATCGAACCAACTACAATTTTTTTACAAATTTGAACCAAACTTTTTTGGTTATTCTTTTAGTTTTAGATACTATGTTTCTTAAGGAAAATTGTTATTTTTTATCTATTCTTTCGAATGACAGAATAAAATTACGAAAAATTTTTTTTTTGTTTTAAAGTAGGTTCGATGCCTAGAAAAAGCAAAATTTTTTTGGATTTTTTTAAATGCAGTATTATTTAATTTTCAAAATAAAATAAAGTCTTCTTTCAGCAAAATACGCTATCTATGATATTTAAGTTACTTTCCCTCCATGTGGCATCGCCGTGGGACGCCCTGTATAGGTACGTAAAAAATTCTCTCGGTTACCGACACGACGTAACAGCTTTAATTAATAAACATCATTTACCTCAATATCGTGGTTAAATTTGTCAGTAGGTATTATGAAACTAATGTTAATGAAGACTTAAACTAGTGCATAAATTCTATAAATAAATTGACATACTAACTTTATTCTCATGTCCGTTTTATAATTTCGATGGTTGCATCATCGCCTTATTCTAGATTAAAATGTAGCATCGTCTAAGCTTACATGACAACCACTACGCAATCAGAATACAATTAGATTAGGCACTGGTCTCACCGCGAGCTACTAAGCTATGAACTATCGGCTAAAAACACGAACAAAAGATACGCACTCCTGTGTAAATAAAAGAGATACGGCGATATTGGCCCAGCTATCAGCTATCACCGCCGGGCGAGTATTGCCGTGTCTCTTTTATTTACACGGGGGGAGTGCGTATTACTGCGTTGAATAAAAAACCAAAGGTTATACTTTATAAACCATTACTGTTTTATTTTGTGGAATAACTCAAATTGTTTTATTAAATATTTTTTCTTGATTTTTATTTTTTAAGTAGTAACACTACTTATATAAATTTAAATATTAGATGTCATATACCAAATAAAAAATACCGAAGTTTACCAAGGCCGGTGGTAGGATTTGAACCCGCGTCCTCAGCTTTCGCGGCTGATGCCTAAACCACTCGGCCACTCCAGCTTAGCTGACACCGATCGAACTTCTTGGGTACATGCAATTTGTTATAAGTAAACATCTCCGATCTCCGGTAGTCTGTCCAAGAAATACTTGAAAAGTCTTGTGCCATAATAGTCCCACAGAAATATTCAACTTGTCATGGGTACTTATCCAGGCGTGGATCCAGGACCTCGTTCAGGAGAGGCATTGATCTATGGTATGATACCATAAAAAGGGGTAATTAGGAATGACGGGGTAAATAGGAATATAGAGTAAACTGATCTGTTAGCCCAGGACAAACAGTCCAGTTAAGAATAACACATATGAAAAAATCTATCGTCTTACCACGTTCCCTGTGCATGCATCACATCACATGTGATGCATTCGAAGGTATTGATGATAAGTGAATGCAGCATATATATTATGATGCACGACCCTATTCAAATATAGGGATAATTTGAAATTTACACGTACGAGCTCAACTACGTTAAAGTTAACGGTAAGTACCCGCACGTATCAGCTGTAAAAAGTGACAATTTGATAAAATTAGGTATTGCCGGACTTTTAATACTGTTGCAAGGTTATGCTTGAAATTTTGTGCGAGAATTTGCACGTGACACTATCGATTTTAGCTGCACATGGAACGTGGTAAGTTCTGAGTGCCTAATTTATTTTCTATGTACATCGAACTATCAACATAAATTACCTGTCTATGACAAAAACAATCGTACAAATGGCAGTACTCGTATAAGTAACTCCGGTCGTTTAATAGATGACATCGGACACAGAGGATAGACGTCTTCGGTTTATATTTGCATAGTCATTACACATCGTGTGACCGGTATAAAAAGTCCAAAGTCAAGGACAGTTTCAAAATGTATACAGGCCGTCCCAAACCTGTGGGTCATAATACATAATCTTAAGCATGTTAAAAGTTTTAGTTAATAATTTGTCTCAACTACCCTTCTTAGCTAATACTTTAGAATGTTATAGATTAAGCTAAGATGTAGCTGATGAAATAAACAGTCCTATTTTCTTTATACACCGAAATAACCTTAAATAACGTAGAAAGGGTATTTCACTCAAAAAAGGCTTTATGCTATTTTTAGCTCTACATTCAAATTTTCTAAAAATGACTTGTTTTGTCTGGGAATCAAACCGAAGTAAATGTAAAAAAATACTTTGATGAATATCTAAAAAATAATAACTCATTAAGTGACAGTATTTTTAAAGAAAGAACAGCGTCAAATGGCTGAGTAAAATAGCAAGAAATTACTTATTAAGACAAGCCAAGATTTTCTATATTAAAATCTGTGAATGCATAATAACTGGCTTTAAAAAATAACGTATTAATAAAGTCTCCTTTGCCTATCTCCGATATTTACATTCCCTTCATGTCCCATAATTTTGGAACACCCTGTATATTCTAGTAAAGCAAATTCTTGGATATCCCAACCCAATGCAAATGCTACTGTAATTTCGTCGTTAGTCCATAGACATAAGAACTTTATTTGAATGATTTGGAAAATGAAAACGTTGACAAGCAGTTTAGATGAAATCATCTAGATTCGATAGATGGTACATTGCATGTTAAAAAGTCAAGTTACATTTTAAAATATTCCAAGCAAGTATTTGGACTAGAAATTAGAAAATTATTATAATAACATTTAGTATGTCATCATCAATGGATAGGTACCTATTGGCTGGACGGTGTATATCTTTTTATAACATTCTCTTAATTTTATTGGCTATTTTGCCGTCTATATATAAATGGTATATTAATATTTTGTATAAAAAAATATGTTATTTAACGGAAAAACATGTACTTATCTCCAAAAAATACATACAAACCTGGGATGAAGCGTGTTACACACAAAAACATTTGTAGTGTAGGTATGTTTTGATTGTTCACGCAATATCTTTTTTAATGGTGAATTTTATATTTTTAACCCTTATTATTTGTATTGCTTTCTTAGTAATGAAACCTAATAATAGAGTTTTAGTAGCGTGTACCTATTTAATGTTTTAACCCTTATTTCGACACAAACAAGGAAGGATCGACTGGTCGTCTGTTCATTCAATGCCAGCCAAGTCTTAATAAGTCTGGTTTGAACAGAATACCAAAACTGGGTCAAAAATCGTGTCCGGTATTTTAACGTTGTCGAATTTAGGCGATATTCGAAACGTTCCACAATATATAGACAATACTACGGCATATTAAAAACATTTGATACGACATTGATCGTCTTTCGTTGACTGATTAATATTTAGTTGATTATAAATAGTGTAGTAATAAACAGCACTGAAACATTTTTTTATGCTTAGTAACAAGAAATATAAAAAGAATATTGCACAGTTTAGTAACTTTGATTAATGAATATTCATACAGTACTTGTACAAAAGAATTGTTTTTTTAATTGCTGGGGTAAATATATATAGAATTCTATGGGAACCATTATTTCAATTAAATGTGTACCTATATGGTATCGCTTAAAGAATTCTCCACCTGTAAATAATTACCGACTATAAAACAATAATAAATTCCTGGTGGCCTTTGTGGTCATCTCAAGTTGTATCATCACTTAACCGACGGTAAACATAATAATATAGGTATACATATACGTATAACAATTGTGTAGATAAATATCAGTCACAGTTGTATTTATTTATATTTTGTAGAACAACTCAAATTGTTTTATTCAATATTTTTAGAGTTGTGTTATATTAACCTGTGAAGTAAAAATAATCGCAACCTTACACCCCGTGCATAAAGTCGAAAGTAAATACGCGACGTCTGTGAGACTCCCGCCTCTTCAATTAAAGGTAACATGACTCTGTATATAAATTTAAATATTTTGTAATATACCAAAGAAAAAATAAGTACCGAAGATTACCAACGCTAGAGGTGGAATTTGAAACCACGTCCTCAGCTTTCACGGGTGATGTCTAAACCACTCGGCCACTCCAGCTTAGCCTACCTCCAGCGTAGATATTTTTTCTTGAGTATACAGGGTGTTCCACGAGCCACTGAAAACCTTGAACGGGGTGATTTGATAGGTTAAACAGAATAACTTTTACTATAGAGCTAACCCAGAAATCTCAACAAAAAAATTGCCTTTTTCATATAAAATGTCGTGATCAATCGGTCAAAATGTAGAAAAAGAATTTTTTTTTTTTTTATATTTCGTGATTGGCCCCATATTAAAAGTTGTTCAGTATAGCCTACTAAATCACCCCGTTCAAGGTTTTCAGTGGCTCGTGGAACACTCTGTATGTCATCTAATATTTAATGTAGTAAAATAATTTTACGTGCATTTTACCCGCGTCAACTGATGTTAAATTTTGTCCTAATTAGTATCCAAATTCAGTATGTAGTATCTTTCCATCCGCGGATGTCAGCTATTTGAAAACCCGAAAAATCATACCGGAAATAGTCAGAACCCAATTATTATAATTTCTTTTTCATAATGGATAAAGTTCGTTCGGACTTACTGGATAGATATTTAATGGATCCTAGATATTTTACCGTCACTTTTAACGAAACCATTATTAATTTGCATTTGAAATAAATACACTATTCACGTGGAATTCAATGAAGAAGACTGGTACTACTAATGGAACTAGTAGTATTACTAATTATGGTCATCAGAATTAATTAGTGCTTCAAGTAACAAACAAACTTATGAAGGAATAAAAAGTGAAGCATAAAGAAAATATGCCATCAGATCGAGGTGAAAATTATGACTAATGAATAACTTGCCTCTGAAGCAGATTCTAAAGGACAACGTTATTTTATTTAATTCTAACATTATTGTAAAATTATAATTATTGTAAGCTGGGGGTTCCGGGTTCGAATCCCGGCGAGGGTATTATTTGTGTATTTATTTATCACAGATATTTGTTCCTTGGTCATGGCTGTCTATGTATTTAAGTATCTATATGTATCTATCTATTATATATACCGTCGCCTGGTAGGTACACATCAAGCCTTAATTGAGCTTACCGTGTGACTAGGTTGATTAGTGTAAAATGACTAAGAATTCCTAAAATATTTATTTATTTAAAACCAACTGACGATAAAATCATAAATTTTCTTAACACTTTGTCGCTTAGTAAAAACTGGTACAGGTATACATATTAATCGCGCTGACAAAGTAGTGGAATAAAATGTAGAAAAATATTATCTTTTTCGTGTAGGTACCTCCCTTAGTAGTGAGTGGGGATGATTATTTTTATTTTGTTGTAATCCTATGGTGTGGCATATCATTGAATAGGTATTTTAAAAACAATAAGATAACTAAAATAAACTTTTTTCTAAAGTCAATGTTTTCGGAGATAACCTCTCATAATAAAAAAAAAACTTTGGATCCATGGGTCGAAAAAATATGAAGAAATAATCACGGTGACATAATTAAAGCTTGCAGCTGCTCTGCTACAAAATGAGTTGCGTTTGGTGTTCGCAAATCTCAACGTTAGAGTTCGGGATGAAGTCAATTGATTTCTGTTTCTTACACCGCGGTAGTTTTTTATACTTCGTGTTGAACTGGTTCAAGGTTTTTGATACGTACAATAATTAAAATTCTAGAATATCCTAAACTAAATATAACATGATTCATAGGATGTCATCATAATTTATTTAAATTTCGGACCCGGATTCAAATACGGACCACAGACTATGACGTGAATAGTCGTTTGAATGTAGGTACCTAAAAGTCTTGAATGAGTAAAATTAAAATTCAGTCATTTTACTTAAACCTACTAAGGTACGGAGTGATTAAAGTTATAATGGTATCATGTAGCTTATAATTTTATTAGTTACGTATTACAATTGGGGATAACCCTATTATAATATTTTACTACATAATAAATACGTTCAAATAGGTAGTTATTCGTACCTCAGAACTCACTAAAACGACATTAATCATGTATTATATAAACAAGGACTGCTATAATGTCTGCTATATTGACTATTGTATTTCATGTATGTAATTTACCCGGTAGCACTGACACAAAATATTATTACAAGCGATTTATTAGCACCTAACTGTCAACACGTCATAGAATCCTATATTATACGTAGTTAAAAAGTGAAGGTGACGAAATTATTCACCTGTTACTTTGTGGAATTTGAAGTAATAATACTTAATCTTGTTAATGAAGCGGTGGTGGCTCAGTAGTCAGACGTATGACTTTCAATCCGGAGGTCGTGGGTTCAAATCCTGGCTCGTAACAATGAGTTTTTCCGAAACTTATGTACGGAATATCAGATGATATTTACTATTAGCTTTCGGTGAAGGAAAACATCGTGAGGAAACCTGCATACATCCGCGAAGAAATTAAAAGGTGTATGTGAAGTTCCCCACCCGCTTGCGGGGCCAGCGTGGGGACTATAGCCCAATCCCTCTCATATATGAGAGGAGGCCTGTGCCCAGCAGTGGAAAATTTAAGTAGAATTTTTTTTTTATAATACTTAATCATTACATCTTGTACTGGAGATCGTTTGTGATGTGATTGAAATATTGCAGAATTAATAATACGAATCGGAGGGCCGCAGGCCCGACGATTCGTTTCGACAACCTGCGAAGGCCGAAGGCCGAGCTCCGCGTAGGGCCGAAGGCCCGAAGCGTCCAACACAGGCGCGCCAGCTCGCAAGTCCGAAGGCCGAGCTGCAGGAGTCCAGAACCCCCATGCTACTCAATGAAAAAGTGTAACATGAAAACGAACGTTTCGACAATCCGCGAAGGCCGAAGGCCGAGCTCCGCGTAGGGCCGAAGGCCCGAAGCGTCTCTCAGAGGCCTGACAGCTCGCGAGGCCGAAGGCCGAGCTGCAGGAGTCCAGCTCAAAAGCCCAAAAACTGCGATAAAAGTAGAAAATAATACAAAAACAATAATAAAAAAATTAAAGAAAATAAAAAATAAATCTCGAGTCCTCCACTCCTCCAGTCGACAAAAAGAGAGGCCCGCGAGGCCCTTGGGCCTCGCGCACAGAGCAAAAAACTTTAATAATAATAACAGCAATGGTAAAGTTACTAAAGGGGTAAATCTCATAAAATATGTCCGCGGTCCAATTACCGTGACGTCCGCGACTCATTTATTTTCATACAAAATATTAGGTAAATAAGATTGGATTATGAGACATACAGAATGACTAAAGGAGAGAGCATTATTATAGTCAAGTAAGTAAGTACCTACTTACTTCGTCGCGACTGAGTAAATTGATATATTTTATTCAAACAGGAGCTACATCTTTAGGTACTTAAATATCATCTGTAGCGATCTATAATAAACCACATGTCGGACACCTGCCGAAGACAAGTTTTATGGTCGAGCTGTCATCAAAAAGCACATTTATTTATCGTTTATACTATTGGCACACGTCTTTTTCATTCGTTTCGAGGCCTTTTGTTTCTTAAATGAGCACGTTAATGTGAGCTCGATGAAAATTTATTATGGAATTAATTGTTCAGGTGTAAGATTACTTATTTTTAGTAAACGACTTTAAAACAAGGGGAGGTTCTCAATTATACATACTGTTTTTTTTTGTCGGTGCACTCGATATCTCCCCGTTGGTACCAAGTTGATGTCTTATGATCGGATCTTGGAGGGATCGATTGAAGTCGGTTTTTAGGGTTCCGTAGCCAGAATGGCAAAAACGGAACCCTTATAGTTTCGCCTTGTCTGTATTGTCTGTCTGTCCGTCTGGCCGTCTGTCCGTCTGTCCGTCTGTCCGTCTGTCCGTCTGTCCGTCTGTCCGTCTGTCCGTCTGTCCGTCTGTCCGTTTGTCCGTCTGTCCGTCTGTCCATCTGTCCATCTGTCCGCAGTATAGCTCAGTGGCCGTTAATACTATTACTTCTAACTTATTCTTACTCTTATGCTTACTCTTCTAAGCTTATTAACATTACTTCGAAATATCGAACTGACTAAAAGCCCTAAAAGGACTCTTTTAGCGTTTGGAGACAGGTTGGTAAAGCTTCATAATATTATAATTTAAGTAATAAATTGTAATGAGCGCGTATTCATAATTTATTCACGTGACCGATTTGAGACGGAGTACATGAATAGCATTGCTGATGTAATGGTAGCATAATGCTATATGGCTATACATTCTCGGTCAAACAATACGGGTCGGAAAGAATTTCTCATATAAAATATTTTCATAGAATATTCTGTAAACACGCTGATTTAAAATAGATTTTTAACATATTTGCAGGATAGATAAGTGGAATCCATTTTTATGTGAAAATACATTGAACATTTCTTAATTTTTTACCTATAACCCAAAAAATATTAAAATTTAAAGTTAGATAACTCCGTGGATATTAAAATAAGAAGTCATGATTATAGTGCCCTTTTATCCATACAAATAAATAAATGTATGTGCTTGTTTTTATAAATACTCTAAACTGTTACCTACACAAATGAATATAACGATATTTTTTTTAATTGCATGATCCATGAGTGTAGTTTTAGTTTATTCAGATCAGCTAGGTGTTTAATGTTCTTTGCAGGGACCAATTCATAATAATGCAAAAGGCCTATCAATTTATACTACCGTAACGAATTTATTTGATTGAGAAATATTATACAGCATTCGATTATCAGCCATCAGTCTTCGCGGATTATGCAAAAACTACAATTGAACTATTATGATTTGGAAATTCCAAGAGCAAAGACCTGATAGATTTACAGCATTTAATACCTAACTAGGTTTTTCTCTAAGATATTTATTACACAATGAATAAAACTACGATTTGTCTGTCAGGGAGGCTCCCAACATAAAATATTTAAATTATATTTTGCATATAATTTAAATGCGTTTTTCGATGTCTTTAATAATATATGCGTAATAGCACTTTGATTCCCACAGCGCAAATAGAAAAAATCCTAGTAGCTTGAAAAACATTAAGATATTGACCGGACTTAAACTATAGGTACCTAAACTTTTTAAAGCTAAGATTATTAGGATCGTATATTATGATGATATTGCAATTTCCAAAACCACGTCGTGGGAATTACAATCCGATCCGGGTTCTTCATAAGCCAGATTATAGGTACTTATTCTGAATCTCTTCGTTTCTAAGCAGAAAATAATAGAAAAAGTTGAACTCAATTCTAGTTCCCACTAGTTTGCATGTGAATGCTTCGGATTTGTTTTGGGTGTTCATTTTGGCGACGGTTCAGAAACCTAGTTTGAGTCTGCACGGCACATGAATTTAAAGAATTGCCTTTTGTTTATTGCTAAGCTAGGCCAACTTGGCAGACCTAGTAACTATGAAATAAATGGTCAATGATTTTATTATGGATACAATTTTAAATATATGGTGTATAAATTATTTGGATTCACTTATGGTTACATCTCTTGCCTTATTCACCGATTCTTCATCACCGTAATAATATTCAAGTTATTTCCAAATTGTAATATCCTTTAACTTAATTTTTTTCTCTTTCGGTCTTATCAATAAGTCTATAAGAGTGAAATGGACAAGCAATACTTACAGGCTTGCTAAGTAAGGAGACGTTAATGAATAAGGAGCTTAGTTTCATTGAAACCTTCAATTCCGTTATTTTGTTTGTCATCCTCACTATCGTTCTACAAAGTAAATGTTAGCCGCCATGATACGCACACATATGTTAATCAGCATCGCAGTACTTCAAAGGCCGATACGTCATGTGAACTATCCGGTTCTTCAATGAATGTTTTTGTATCCGCCATCATTTCGATTCATGGCTATTATTACTTCATTTTGATGGAGCATCATCTATCAAGACTTTTTTGTAATGGGTCATTGTAGTTATGGTTGTTTTATGCTGATTATTGTTACCAAAATCTGGTGGTCGTAATAGGATGTGTTTTCCGCGTCACTCGCGTATACTTTGAATTGTTAATTTTTATTCAGTCTATACATTTATAATTATAGAAGCATGATTTTTTTTTATTTTAGTAGAATCATCCAGAACGTTCCGATTATTTACAGTTACAAGTTTGATCCAAATATTTGAAATATCTGCCCATCGCACTTTTATAATTTATAATTACCTACCTTATTGTATAATTAAACATAAGAGTCGTGTTGACTGTTATTTTTAATTATAATTACACAATTAGGTTCTAGTTATGTTATAATGGACTCTGTTTACTGATGCTGCTTTTATGACGTGATATAAATACCACGCAAAACGACGATGGTAACAATTGGATGATAAAAACTGTTGCTTCTATAATTATGAGTTGCCTTTATTTTAGGTTTTATTAATAATTGACATATGCCTTGTTTTTTGATAGGTGATAAATATTTTATTCAAATTAAATTCGAAACGAAGTGATCCGCCAGAGAACCAAGGTGACCGACATAGCTCGGAAAGTTAGTAGGTTGAAGTTGCAATGGGCTGGCCACATATGTCGCAGAACCGATAACCGCTGGAGCAGGTGTGTTCTGGAGTGGAGACCGCGTCTTGGTAAACGTAGCGTGGGACGCCTTCCGGCTAGATGGCGGAATGATTTGCATAAGGAGGCTGGCAAAAACTGGATGCATAAAGCAGCAGACCGAGTTGTGTGGCGTATCTTGGGGGAGGCCTATGTCCAGCAGTGGACTGAAACGGTCTGATGATGATGAAATGTTTTTACAGGTGACGCTGTCATCGGCAGCACCGAACCCGGTATCGAACGTGTTCGAGATCGACATATCTCCGGAAGAGGCAGCGAAGTATCTAAACAGCCCACCGTTTACAGCGCCCCAGCTGTCTGGACGCACTGGAGTCCTCCCTCTGGTTAGTTACATTTTTCATTCAATGATTTTTTTTTAAGTATTTTTCATTTCATTTGATGATGATTTCTTAAAGGATTTAGGTGCATTACTATTACTGATAATTGTTGGTCCCTTTTGCTCTTATGCACACATTGTTAAAACCGAAAGGGACAAACAAATATTAGCGGCTTGTTAAGTTAACAGACGTTTATGAATAAGGGGGGAGTCTTTCCCATATGACTTTATTTATTGGTCAATCATTTAGATCTGAATTGTAAATTTTAAAATTACTTTCTAGGTGAGATGGAACGACCCGAGATTTCGTGCGGCGGAGGCTGGACCTACCCTAGGGCACTATTGGAAGAATGGCCGTGAGATTGAGAACACCGACGATTACGTTGAGGAGGTACTTTGCTTGATCAAATGATCATTCACTAAGATAAGATTGATAATACTATAGAATCAGAGATTATGCAGTCTACAGCTATAATATCTTATGCAAGAATCGTCGCCAAATATCTGACAGAACCAGTGACAAAAACTTATTGTGGATGTTTCTCTAATAAACCTAATAATCATTCAATATTATTGCTGGTAACTGTACCTCACGATCAACGCCAATTAAGACGTGTTACCGAACGCACTTTGAATATAACATGCAGAATAATTAAAGTCCTAGTAAAGTACGTTTGCCCTTATCTGACCCTTCGATATTTGCGATTTCAAACAATGATCACAAATACCCAAGAGTTAGGTAAGAGCAAACTATGTACAGACATAAATTCTGCCACCCAAAGGCCTACTAAAAGTCTTCTAAAACAACATAAAATATATTATATTACCTACCCTATTAATTCAAAATTCACTGCTAAATGCTATTGTCTGGGTGTCTGGAGAAAAACAGCCTGCAACCAACAACACAATAACTCTAATGCCCAAAGTAGCCTTCGCTTTTGACGAAGCTTTGTATTCTAAAATCGCTATTACTCTTCCAGGTGTATGATGCCTCACAATTCCATGGGCAAGATGGACTGGGTGGCTACGCTTATGGCTACCAGGCTCCAGAGTCCTCGAAAGTGGAGAACCGCGCCAGGTCTGGTGACGTTACCGGCTCCTACACCTACAAGGATGGAAACAATGAGCTCATCAAGGTAGGCTCCGATTATTTTAAACGAGTATCGATGTCTCAAAAAAGGCTATGGCATGGTTGTGATGATTGACAATATCAAGACCAAGTCAAATGTTACAATACTTGTCTTTTAGAAATGGTCACACGGTTATGCTTTCTAACTTTTAAACTGAGGTATTGATTTGATACTAATAATAAGTGATAAATTATTTGTTGATATGATTTTGATTCGATTCTCACTGTTTCCCATACGCAGTAATAGGTATGAGAAGAATTTAGAGAGGACATACTCATATCATATTACATTTTTAGTGATTTCTTGTGACAAATTGACATTAAGTCTATCGTTCCGTAAATTGAAATGAGTAGATGCAAATGTGCGTTTGAAAACAACAAAAATCAAAGCACAATGCAATGAGCACTGTAATTAGCTTGAAATTTTAAACTTTACATAATTTGTCTATAGGTCCGCTACTGGGCTGACAGCGAAGGTTTCCACCAAGAAGACAACCTTCCGAAGGTAGAGCTCCAGCCTGCGCAAGAGACTCCTGAGGTCCGCGAAGCTCGTCTAGCTCACGAGAAGGCTTGGCAAGAGGCCGCTACTGCTGCTGCTCAGAACCCTGATCCTCAGTAAGTTACATACCTAATCAATGGAATTT
This sequence comes from Thaumatotibia leucotreta, assembly GCA_025490895.1. Classification (NCBI taxonomy): domain Eukaryota; kingdom Metazoa; phylum Arthropoda; class Insecta; order Lepidoptera; family Tortricidae; genus Thaumatotibia; species Thaumatotibia leucotreta. The sequence continues at coordinate 96,680 of JALPQI010002240.1, forward strand.
CACCAAAACATATTACTTACAATATATTGCTAATAATTCATTGACGGTACAGTAGTGTGAGCACTACGGAACAGTTTATGGCCTGAAGATTCCGGGAGTCAAAATATTTTTAATGTAAACACAAATAATTTTTAGGCGCACTCGCCTGAGTCCGAACTTCTGAGTAATAAGCAGTTTGCTACCTTCTTTCTCAAGATTTTTCCAACAAATAAAACAATAATAGTTGTTATTTGTGAATAATTAACAAAATTAACAAGTACCTATGTCATATTTCAAAGACAAACGGGACTTAATCGCTTAAATTTACGTTTAATTATATCCTGACGTTTCGGGCATGACGTTACACCCGTGCTCGCAGGCAGAGTAGTATGGTTGGTAGGCAAGTATGGTGTTGTTATCACCGTTTTAACGCAGAAGTCAAAAAGTTACAAATTCTTGTACAGTTGAGTTCATAAATATGTACAAATTATTTATCTTAAGGCGTTGAATTAGAGCGTAAATTTACTTATATTTTTATGAACTCGACGTTAACAAATATTTTTAGTACCTAAGTCTAAAAACCCTGCAATTGTTCATTGCCTGCAGACATTATCGAAAATAATTGCTATTTTTTCTCACCAGGGGCGCATACAACAGCAATTACGACTACAACCCAGCTGCGTCTGAGCAACAAGGAGTCGTTGCCCCCGCCCCCGCTGCCGGCGCTCCCAGCCCCGCCCGCGAAGGCAAAGCTTACGCACAAGCGCAGAGCAGCTTCCAGTCCAACCAGTACAGCCAGCAACAGCAGTTCCAATCTCAGCCACAGAAATATGGACAGCAGCAGCAGTATGGACAGCAACAGCAGCATGGACAGCAAGAGGAGCCGGAACCAACGGTATGCCAGTTTGTTGTACGCTCGAGGAAATTGAATGTTTAACAGTTTATGGGTCACTTCACATTGGACGTGCTTAGTACTTATATCACAGGTAACACAACTAAGTTAACTTGAACCGCAAAGTGCTAAACATCCAATTTCCTCAACTGTACTACTTGTACTCAATTGATTAATCAATTTATTTATTTATTTAACAGTATTATTAGGCATAAATACAAAGATACATTAATCGTATCCATTGATTTGAACCCGAACTAGGAACAATCCTATGTTTTGGGTGGTGAACTAGAATGGAAATAACTATGAGTTTAGAATATTTTGCAAATTGAAATTTGTCTGAGAAGTATAGTAACAGTTTGCGTAAATTCATGATTATCTATTTGGTCACTGGATTAGATCGGGATAGGTAAAGAAATATAACGAGATACAACATTAAATTCAATCTGTAGTTTTGAGTTGAAGTTGGTTGGTCCATTTTACCTAAATTTGAGTTATTGTAATATTTTGTATTTCTTGATTGAGCTAGTACTTGTTTTCAAACGTTGATTTTTGTTCTAGGGCCCGCCACGTGGCTTCTTCTACAGCTTCAACTACCCCGTGTCTATCATCGTGCCCAAGAGTGGCCAGCAGCCTGGTGCCCTCAACCCTGGGCAGCCCCTCGACCATGACACCGTTGGAGTCAGTGCTCACCAGGGCTAAACCTTTGCTTAATGTCTATTCTGTACCCACTGCTATTAAAAGTTCGGTCCAAAATACGAACCCTGAGGTATCCCAGATAATAAAATAATGGAAAGCCCTTATTTCGCAAATTAATAGCAATGTGTACGAGAATCTAATTTTAAGAAAGAAATTAATACAGGAATATTAGATTATATTTTCAGTGTCAATTCATATTGAAAAGTTACGTAATGATTAAATACCTGTATAAGGGTTTGATTGGTCTGTGATATTTGAATATTCTTCACATGATCAAGTATATTCTGCTTAAGTTTAGTATAGTGCCATTTCCTATGTTTCATACATAAGTAATAATGTGACAATGTTGCCGTCTACCACTTAATATGTCCAACGACGCTTTATCGCTTTTGGTATTGGAATCGTTTTGGATTGATGTGCCTTTCGCCAACCAATTTTAATCCGTCGATTTGTATGTGTGTTAGCCACGTACGTATCTAAAATTGTTTTTAAAATGGTTGTCGTTGCCATTTTATGATTTAGATTAAATAAGTAATTAATATGATCTTGGTCGGCGTTTGAAAGTGTAACTAAGTATGTGCAAATCATTATTTTGTATCCATTAGGATTTTTGATTTTTATGGATATCATTATAACCATGGATACTCGCATGTTAACTACTTTAATTTTTATAACAATTTACTTAGGCGATTTTAATGACAAAATTTTAGAATTTGACAATCTTCAGATCAACAGTTACACTCTTGAACCCGAGCTAGTCTAAAATACACCTAATCTGTTACCACGTCGTAATCTGTAATATTTTAATGGTAAAAAAACTGTATCAACATTTATGAAATAAAGAGCCAACTGTATTTTAAAATGTTTTATTATTATCAACATGTCTTGGGCCGGCACTTGATCGGATGATTTTCATATAATTGGTATTTACGATACCTACCTTAGCAAGTGCATTTTTTTCTTAATGGCAGAAATAAGCAAACGATTCTTTTTCCACAAAAAAGTTCAGATAAAAAAACAGATACAAATGAAAATATTTAAGTATGATGCTGGGCTCACTATTTAAATCGTAACATATTTTTATTTTATTCCCATAGGTATAACAAGAACTTATTGATGTTTATATTGAAACTGTCTGTGCAACAGGTAACATTATTATTGGATAACCATTCGGATTTCTATATAATAGCTTCTGCATCAGTTTAATTTCTTGAACTGGCATCGTTTCTGCGTCAGGAGAAAGTGTGGATCCTTGATTTTGTGTCATGGGTTCTGGTACAGAAGGCATTGATTCTTGACTTTGCTGAACTGGACTTTCCGTGGTCGGTTTTGGCCTAAATGGTAATCTTTGACCTATTCCTCCAATAATACCAGATATTCCATTGTAAATCCAGCCGATAGTATCTGGTACATTTACTTCAAAAGGTAAAAATGGGATGGCGGATATGATACTTCCTATAATTAATCTCTGGCCATTCGGTAATACTACAACAGTCCCTTTGAGCATTTTTGTATCTGGAATGTCTAACTCACTTTCAGCATTGATAACAACAGTGTCTGCATCTCCGTGCTTAAAGTTGGATTTTTCATTTTCGATTTTTATTTGATTCGTTGTCTTCGCGATACCACTGGGTACTAATATTAATAAAGGTTGTTGAGGTAGAGTGCTGAAATGAAAAATCTAGTTGGTTATACGTATTTTTTAAGATTATTAAAAGGTAAATCATTCACCTATGTTTTTGATTCATTCATCATCAATAATGTTAAGGAATATGAAAAAAGTTATTAAAGCGAAAATAATTTTAAGTATTTTATGATACAAGTTTTTATCGACGACCGGACTTTCTTTAGTCATTTTATCTAATACTCACTAAAACGAGTCTAACGACCCCAAAATTTAAACGGTTATATCGTATATTCCCAAGTTTCTGTGGCCACCTTCCGAATTCATCATCAGACCAATTCCGTGATATCATTATTTTATATTGTCATTCGACTTACATACCGGAACGCAAGATTTACCTACCGACCAACTAACATCGGAATAGGTAAAACTAAATAAAAGCTTGTGAAAATGTTTCGAAAGTTTCAGTTTTCAGTTCCAGAATACTTCGTACAAGAATCTCAAAAAAGAGTACAAGTCTTACAAGAATCTTTTAATCATATATGACATTATCTTCAAAACTCTCGAACTTACAGAACTGGCGGTGCACTATACTGAGCTTTTGTCTTCGCTTGCTGATACTGCATTGCCATCAACTGATGCTGCATTGAATTATACTGATTCTGCAGAATCCATTTCTCCATAGATTGTTGAGCAATTTCATTTAATAACATTTGATCTAATTGGTTTGTCTGCATTCGAAGTTCTGCTACTGGCGCTGCTTTTACATGAATTATAAAAACAGTCACTAGCAGTAAATAACACTTCATTATTACACTATTCTTTGGTATAATCACTTCATAAACTTGATATGTTTACTTCACTTCACTATCTCACGTCACAACAAAGTTATTAGCTTATTGTTAGACGACACAGGATGTGTATAGTTTGAAAGTAGCTACGGTTCTGACAGGGAAGCACATCCGGTGAACATTATTATGCGTTGTGGTACCACTGGCCTACTGACGTAGTCCTGACCTTGCCTCGGCTTTCTTTTTTAAGGTCCCGAGTTGAACGCACTGATTAACATAAATTTCAATTTTATTTTCTGTTGTATTTCCGATTTTTATAGGATTCGTTGCATTCGATTAAATACAGCCATAAAAAAGTATTTGAAATCAGAAATCAGAATTCTGCCGGTTTAGAGGCCGAACCAAATATTTCAGTACAATATCTTTTGGCAAAATACCTAGTTTTTGATGGCATTGGCATAGAATACGAATCGTCAAAATCAACAAATTGTCAAAAATAGTTGGTTCTGACTCTAACCTCTCATTATTTTGAAATAAATTAATATTACCTAAACATTAACTTTCATGGTGCTGAATTAGTTAAAATTGTAAAAAAATACGCGAAATCTAAACACGAAAAAGTACTTCTGCTTGACTAAATAGAAACAAATTATTTAAGAACTAAATTTCACTTATTAGGAGACTAAATATCTAAAACTGTACTTTAATTCAGATTTTTTTCTATAATATTTTTTTATTTTTCAGAATGCTTTTATGTGATAGTTGACAGGTGATTCTTTCTATTAGCAATTCAACACAATATGCGTGTTGTAGCTTTCTACGTTCGTGGTTACACTGAATGGTTTCTTCAACGCCTAATTCAAATTACAGTGTAAGTTTTGTTTAATAGGAATATTAGAACTGATATTCCATTGAAAAAAAACGGCTACGGTAACTAGATCTAGATATTTGTGAATGAACGTCAGTATCTTCAGGATTCTTACTACGTAGTTATTCGGGATTCTACCATGAACTCAAAGGTCATAATTTTAATAATATTTTACCTGTGGTATTTTATTGCAATCGCGTAGGTACAATATATAGGTACATTCAATGCAATTATCAAAATAGTGTTTCATCCTGATCAATAAATGAATAACAATAATGTATTACCTAGAATACTTACTGTAACAAAGGAAAACAAACATGTATCTGTGTCTTAACTACATATTAACTGCTTATATTTTCGCAATAAAGTCCTCCTGTTAAAAGTTAGAACCAGTGTCGCGTTTTATAAAGTTACAATTTTCAATTTTGCTGTTTGCCTCTCTTTCTAGCCAATAATTATGTGTGTGCGTTAGAGAGGCAAACAGCGAAATTATAAAATGTAACTTTATAAAACGCGACCCAGATGGCAAATGTTTATTAAGGTACCTATGGGGTCAAGCGGTGTAACAGTGGTTCACTTTTTTTCCAGAAGCCATATATATCTCCGGAACTATAAATGACAGGTAGTAGATACCTAATAGAACAATATTATAGTACATTTAATGTAGTTTTAGTATGTATTACTGATTTTTGAAAATATGTAATTAATAATGAAAAGTATTCTTATTATAATAATATCTTCTTAAGTTGAAATAAAAAACACATTTCTTTTAAACATTTCTTCTTGGTTTTGTAAAGTAACAATCACACACAAATGTAATAATAAAACATTTTTTTATTTGCAAACTTATGTCAGTGCTTCTTTTATAATTTCTTAGGTATGGGCACCAATATTCCGTGGCTTAGTTTTTCGACACATTCTAAAACACAAACACATCTCCGTAAAAAAATACGAACCTAAGAACAATTAACTATCATAAAACACCAATAATCTACAATGGGTTACATGCACCACTGTGGACCTTTGCAAACCGCGCCACTATGGCCTTAGGCGCCATTTCGAAAACAAAAAATCCCATGGAATATGTGAAGCGTATTCTTTGTAAAATGTTTCGCCAATGTGTTCCCAAATAGGGATAGTTTGGTCAAAAAAATAAAGCGTGCATAATTCGCCAACAATATACTTACTAGAACACAAATAAAGCTGTATTTAGGACGACCACTTTTCAACACTGAAACACATAATGGTTCCTAACATAACTAACATGCGGCACAGCCACTATCCGTTAGATTTGTACTTGCTCGCATGCTAAGAGTAAACGAACGACGGTGATACTCATAATTTGTCAGCCTCTGTAGCCTAGTTGGTAGTGACCCTGCCTACGAAGCTGGAGGTTCCGGGTTCGAATTCCGTCGAGGGCATTATTTGTGTATTTATTTATCACAAATATTTGTTCCTTGGTCATGGTTGTCTATATATTTAAGTATCTATATGTACCTATCTATTATATATATCGTCGCCTGGTACCCACATCACAAGCCTTAATTGAGCTTACCGTGGGACTAGGTCGATTTCTGTAAGATGTCCAAAGATATTTATTATTTATTTATTATAGCTATCCCTTTTGAGTGAAATGCCTCCGCGCCGCGCCAATGTTCCTGCCTGAGCCACTGTCTAACAAGTCACCCTACGTATGTTTTCAACCCATACACAATAATGTACGTATTGATCGGTATTTTACGTTTCGTAGTTTTTCGTGTATTTATTTGTCAATTTCAGAAAGTAAACCAAAGTAAAATACAAAAGAGTTAGTTATAAACTTATAAAATATAACATGTGTTGCAGAGTTGGGCAAAAAGTAATATGATTACTTCTATAGATTACATTTGTATGTGTACTTTGTAATAAATATTACAAAGTACACATACAAAAGTAATCTGAAAGAGTAATCATATTACTTTTTGCCCAACTCTGATGTGTTGTTAATAAAGCCTTCAGCAGAAACGGTAGAACTTCAAGTAAAGACGTAAACGTTCCTTACGTTTAGTACCTACTTGAATAGGGCTAATTTTTACGCTATACAGGGTGTAAGTCTAAACTTTTTCTTAAAATTAGAGCAACAAAATTTTCCATACAAAATAATTCGGCGCGCAATGTAGAGTAACATACGCGAGTTCAGCACTTGTTGACAGCTAATTTTAAAAGCAGATGACATAACTGCCATGTCAACAAAAACAAATGTTCGTACCTACATTGCTGCTCCGATAATCTTAAAAAAATTCTGTAGGGTCATAATTAAGAGTAACTTTAAAAAAACCTTCTAATCCATGATTACACTAATGAATCCCATGCCTGGTTTAATTGATCGCCCGTATTAGATTTACACACTGTATAAACCAAATCAGACAGACAGACAGTTAGATTTAACTATATACATTTTGTTCCTAACTCAGGGCTTTAATGAAAACAAAACTTAAAGCCAAAGTTTTTTTGTTTTAATGTTACCTTTAAAATTTGCATTTTGTTTTTATTAAGCCCTCAATTATTACGTACAATAATTTTTGAAAATTACCTAATAAGACTACAGTGATATAATGATTATTGTTTCTCCAATATCTGACTAACGGTGGTCAAACGGTTAAAATACGAGTCTTCGAATTTAAATAGTCGAGTCTTTTTGGAGCTTTAAATTAAACTAAATCTGGCCAGCTTGGTTATTACCATCCATACGAAAATCCACAAGAACGATTTGTATCTACAGAGAACAAGGTCAACAATTGGAGCTAAGAGTGAATTTTTTTTTTCTAGGCAGGCATTACGGTACATTAGGTACAATTTCACTTCTAATCTCTTACTCGTAAAACTAATGTTTATAATCGTATAGAGGCTATAAAATGAATAAATGACATGGTGAATAAAGTGAAATTGTCTTCTTTTTCTAAGATCATAACAATTTAATGACCTCACAATGCGAAAATCAAAGAATTTGTTTTTATAATGAGCTTGTAATTTGATGTTTTATCGTGTTATTATTCATATTTATTTAACTTTAGATTCTTTGTAACGACTAAATGAAGAGTACTCAAACGTTTAAATAATTGGCTATTGCAGCACGCCAAATAATAGGATAAATTATGTTTCACCTACGTACTTCTAAAATAAAAGTTACCATCTATAAAAAAAATCTAATATTGTAAGGCGGCAAATGATTTCGTGTCACCTATAAATTTTATCATGTAAATACATACATTCCGAGAAGTGTTTTGTATTTTACATAACTAAAACACAAGTAAACAAGTTAATAGGTATTTACCCGTCGAATTTCTCATAGACTAGGTATTCAAACTTTTTGGAATAAATTGCTATACTTGATGCTCTTATTTAATTTTTTATTAATTATACGTCTTCTACGTAACACACCCAATTAGGCGTATAATGGTGCGTAAAGCACTTTCTATAAATCGATATTAATATGGTAGGTAATATGTTATTATGTTAAATTAATATCTAGAAATATATACATATAAATGGATAAAATTACAGCTGATATTATGACTATTAGTACGGTCAAACTTTACATTAAACTCGCAAAGCATGCAGTATAGCTGCATTTTTGGTATGTTGTTTAGACACCATAGGGCACTATAAAACCACATTTTGCAAGCAAAAAAAAGTTGTGCTAGTTACGTAGTACGTGAAAAACTGCGAAATTTACGTTCATTTTTCAGATTCTGATTTTTATAAAAAAAACTACGTTTTTTGACATTATGTATATTAGGAAGCGTTTAAAGATTAATAAATTTCCAACAAGTTGAGCTAACATGTATTACCGTACGTCTTATAGTTTCAGAAATTTGCGACTTCTTAAAAGTACTCTTTTTTGTAAACTAGCGTTATTTTGAGTTTTGCTAACGTTTTCGGCTTAATATCGCCTCACCTAATTATGCTACGAAAAACATGCAATAAATTTATATATTTATTTATTTCTCTAGACATGAAAAAATACACAATTACAATAAAAACAATACCAAAATCACAAAATAACAATACCAATCTAAACTTAACTAAAGAACTTTAAAGCTAACACAATTTAAATACCAATCAGTCAAATAACCCACCCCGCAACATTCCCGGTGCAAAGATGCCTAACAAACTAGCGGCATTTCCGCGCTGCACTGCTTTATTTATTTTATTTTATTGGTATTAAGGATAACAACAGCCGTAAATAATACTAAACATATTACTTCTTAAGAATTAAAACTTAGGCCAATAACAGTCATCCATCGGTTAACATTATCTTATAATTACACACAATTTAACCCTTCATAAGCCTGACATTTCAATAAATTGAATGGAATGTCAGTCTTACTCATTGAAAATAGAACACTTATTTGAAGTGCCATAAGTGGTTTCCAGATCGTCTCTGCCTTATAAAGGGTAAAAAAGAATAATAACCTATTGAGTAATGTTCAACTATACAAATGCTCGTACAAAATGAGTTAAACAAGATAAGGAATAGTATGGGAGATACGCCATGAAACGGACATTTAACTTTGAAGTAAGATACATACTGTAGTTAAAAACTTAGGAACTCGTTAACTATCATTAAGGATTTCGGATATACTGTAGTATAATTATTATTACACTATATTAAATAAAAAGCCATACTTTTTATGAAATATTTAAATTTCTTTAATCTCACTTGTGTCCGTTTCATAACACCTATAGCACTGAATCGGACAGTGGGTGTCTTGAAACGGACTAGGAACCAATACTTGACTTTGATACACATAAGGCACAATAATACTTATTTTAATAAGGCCATTACTTAGTAGATCCCAAACTACGATCACAGAATTACCAATTACAAAAAATCAACATAAAATATTCAATTTCTTAGTTTTGGTTTAATTTTTCAACCATTATAGTAATTAGTTTTTTTTAACAATAATTCTTATTTTAATAAGTCAAACACTTTGATAGAACTCAAACTGAGATCATAGAACTAACAACTACTTACAAAAAAACAATATAAAATAATTGAACTTCTTTCAACGTCCGTTTCAATGCGACGGACCCTGGCCGTTTCATTGCGAATCGAACCTAAAAATATTTTAACCAAATTTTAAATAATAATGTATTGATAAGATCATGACTCACTGTTCCGTATCTCCTTGAGAATATGCCTCAACAATTACAGACATTAAAATTGTAATTTAAGATGTTGCCCAATTTTAAATTAGTTTGCAAAAATACGCAATTTTTTACAAAATTCATGCGCTTCAACTAAGTGCGAAATAGTGAAGTAAGTAATGTCTCACGGGATCTGCCATTATTGTGGGTTCATCTATGGTCATCAGTGTTGACAACAACCAAAGAACCTTGAAATGTTCGTTCAGATTTTTTTAAGATATCGATAGTGTCCGTTTCATAACGCGTCCGTTTCATTGCGTATTCCCCCTACTGGTAATATAATGGACTAAGAATTATTGCAAACACACATCGAAATCAAGAAACTGCATTATATGCAGAGTCAGACACCAACAAATTTAAGCAAGATTTATGTTATCAAAAATGTTTATACGTCAATATTAATTATTTAAACTAACCTAACGCACAAAAACACATATTACAAATTTAAAGCCACCGTCAATTTATAATAATATTTTTTTATATTAATTTATATTAATATTCAAACACCTTAATAATTTGAAATCTGGTCAAAAAAAAAACACAAGCAACAACAATTCATATCTACATGTTAATTTTTGTTTTGTCTGTTCAAGACAGAGTACACTTCATGTCTAAATTTATGCTTTGAACCCACAAATGGATCAGTTGTAAAAAAGTCAGTATCGTACAAAAAAGGAATCCGTGATAAGATGGCGTTAGAGCCATAGTTAGTTGAGTGAAGGGGAACATGAAATAGTGGTGTGTGCCGGGTCCGTCGTCTAGGGACTCGAAACGTAAGGCCGGATAGTAACTCAGGACAGTCTAATCGATTCCCAACAATATCATATAATAGGCACATGTCAGCAAGTTTGCGCCTGTCGTCAAGTGAAAGGAGATTATATATACGGCAGTGATCCTTATATCCAAC